>JAPCYS010001915.1:0-20053 GCA_028641055.1 Alopecurus myosuroides | reverse complement strand
ATGATTGTACAAAGCTTATTAGGAATCTTAAGTTGAGTAATCATGGAGTAGGTTTTCACACTCACGGGGCATGAGACATTCAACAAACACCTTGTCAACCACATTACTTCAACATTCATAAATTAAGATGCTAATGATAAAGGGGCAATGAGAGTCCACATTACAATCAGTAATTTAAGCTGAATAGTTTGGAAACTAAATGAGACTTGATCATGTTTTACCTCTACTCATTTATCTTTCTCAAAATTAAAGAGTATAATTCAATTGTCCAACATACAATGGTTATTTGCTTTCAAAAGTATGGGGTGTTTGCTAGAGCTTCGAATATGTTATCCTTATGTGTATGAGTTCTATTCATTCATCTTGCATTATAACTGAACATGATGATGATACAATGCCCGTATTTATTATCAACCATAAGTCCATTGATGCATGTAATGATCTATGTCCTTATTTACTCGAGGACGAGCAAAGGTTTAAGCTTGGGGGAGTTGATACGTGCATTTTATATCATCATTTATACCCTCCATATAGGCATTATTGGGATGTTTTATCAATGTTATGTCATTGTTTTGCATGTTTTAGATGATTTTATGGGACTTTCCTACAAAGTCCCTATTTTTGGTATTTAATTTCTGGGTGTCAGAAAACACCTGTTTTCATGTTTTTGATGTTTCAGGAGCTACAGGTATCCAAATTGCGAAAGGAAAGAAACCCTGTCAGTTTTTCTTCGGGAGAAAGGCCGTGGGCACAAGACACAAAGGAGGAGGGCCAGGAGGCCCAAAAGGGGGTAGCCCACGCGGCCAGATTCCCTGGCCGCGTGTGGGGCCCCTAAATGGGCCCACAGCACCTCCTCCCCGAGGTCTTTTTGCTGACGACTCCGTCTTCCCCGAAAACGAACACCCTAATTTTCCCGAGACGAGACGGAGCCGCCAGGGCGGCGAAACTCTCGAAACTCTCCGCGGGGGAGATAGATCCTGCTGCTCCGGAGCTCCGGAGAAGGGGGAAATCATCCCCATCTTCATCCCCATCTCCTCCTTGGCGTGGAAGGAGGCATCTCCATCACCATCCTCACCAGCACCTGCATCTCCACCATCACCATCACCGTGATCCACTCCGTCCCCCTCATAGTTTGACATTGCTACACCCTAGATACGTGTTATTGTACTCCGTTGCATGTTTGGGATTGAGTACTTGTCATTATTTGGTGGTGGATCCATTGTTTCAGATTGTGTTGTACCACATATGTCACCATACATGATCATGTTTGCACGTTGTGAGTAGTTCCCGCATGTTCCTGAGGTCATAGGATGAATTGGCAATGATTTGTTACATGAGATGAGTTGTTATTTGGTATAGTATTTATCTTTTATGTGATTCTATGATGGTGTTGTACGAACGTCGACTGTAGAACACTTCACCTACATGGGCTCATAGGAGAACACCGTAGTGTAGTGACGTGATGATGTCTTTAGGTGACAGGAACTTGAGACAGAGTCGTTGAATTGCATTATGAGGGTACTTGTATCGGGGACCTTAGAGCATAAAGCTATGGTGGGACATCATGTCTTAATAATTCTCGTTCTGTCATTTAATTGGACACGTGATCCATCATAAGGGGTGATAGTTTATTTATTTAGCTATTCCTATTTGTGGCTCCGTCCGAAGAAGATTAAAACTAGACAAGATATACAAACATGTTATGCAATGAATCACTATGCCAGCTAAATCCGTGCAGCTCTCGGGAACGTTTTCCACATATAAGACACAAACACACACTTGAGCTTGTCCTCTTGCGCATTAGAGGATTGGGCTTTGTCTCTCATTGAGACCTACTACTTGCTGCAATTTACTTTCCGCATTTTAGTTTACTTGCACTACACAATTAAAACACAAAAACACATGTTGCTTTTATTATTCCTTTGCTATTCTACTTACCAGTTCCTTATGCTCCTCGTGGGTTCGACAACCTTTCTAATTCTAAAAGTACTACAATTGATCTCCTGCACTTGGGAGCCATCAGTTGGGATGCTACAATATGGTATCAGAACATTGTGTTGCCTGTAGGATTCGAGACCCTTAGGTTTGGAAGCCATTTTTGATCATGTTATTATCTCCTTAGAGTATTTTGGATCCTAGCGGCATAGTGAGATGAAGCGGCCCGGACAACTTTACGTGTCCATGGACACGAGACCGTTCCCTGATTGGCTTGCGGGTACATTGTCCTTCTCACTATAGTGAATATCCAATTTGCAACAAGTTGTTAATAACCCATTGATCACCCTAGGATTGAAAACTTTCTATGTTCAAAATTTCTAGAAACAAAACAACCATCTTAATTCTTCTCATATCATCTCATCTATTATTCACCTTCAAAATTTTCTAGATGACCTACCTCTTCAATACCATCAAGACATGAATGTTGATGACCATACCAAGAAGTGCAAGAAGTATTTTCAACACATGAAGACCTACACTCAAGATTATTGAAGAACTTGAAGGAAAACATAGACTTCCCAACAATCAAGAACACCTCAAGACATTGAGAGAAGAATTTGAAGAAAACTCAAGAAGATATAGATGAGACCACCAATCTAGTTCCTTGTTAGAACAACGTTAACCTGTTAGTGTATTGATCATACCAATGAGTGTGGTATGACAATATTTGTTGTTTTTCTAAAACCTTGTTGTTTGGTGAGTTGAATGTGTTGTTGTATGTTTGTCATGTGGAAGATGAGTTTCCTTGATCTGTTGTGAATTGGGTAGGAATTTCCTTAGTCTCTTTATAAATCTCTACTCATCCCTACTAGACTAAACCCAACACCATACTCATTTACCAACCATAGTGAGAACCATTTGGAATCCTACAACCTTTACCCTATTGAGACACAAGCCATCCCATTTGAGGAATGCTAGCCTCAAATTGCTTTCTTCTGTGTGAAGGAACAATCACACCCATGATAAATGCCAACTACATCCTAAGGAGTAGCACCAATCAACCAGAGAAGATAGACAAGTTGACCCCAGGTTGCATGAGCTATGAAGATTTCAGAGCCAACTACACCAGGAGAAGAAACAATTAAGAAACAGAACTATCCAGTTTGTGTTACGTAAGAGTTTTATGCAACCCAATCGTATGAGAAAATGATAGTTTAGCTTAGGGTTGTCTTACAGATTGGAAACTTTCTGTTAGACAAGTGAGGTGACCTAGTGTTATTATACGAGATTCATCAATCCAAGTACAAGGTAATGATTGAGTGCAACATGGATTGGCCCCCATGGTGACTACTCACATTATTTACTTTTGCTATGAGGAATGTTAAATCTGACTGACATACCTATTAGAGAGACGACGATGGTAAACCTGAACCATAGAATGGTAGATTACAATAATGACCCTATGTTAGTATTGTTGAAACGTACTATTTACGGTGAGGATAAAGCCAACTTGGAGGTATCAAACAAATGGAAGTTTTGCCTACCATGAGAGTTTCGTTAGAAATAGCATGATGTTTTCCTTCAAGGATGACAACAACAAGATGGAAGATTACCGAAGACAACAAAAGACCAAGTTGAGAGGAACCCAAAGACTTTTGATTGACCCAAAGAGTGACCCCTCGGTGTCAAAGGTAGTTCAACATACCTATGTTGGTCTACAGCTCTACCTCGAAGGAAAGTTCTACTCAAGCCAATCTCAAATCAATCTACACCCCAATCTAATGAAAATAGACTACCCACAAAAGTTTCTTTTAAGGGTGGTAGCCCACCCAGGTTTTCTGGAACCCAGTTGTCCAAACAATTCTTTCTTTCTAGCATTCCCAAATCTCGGGACGAGATTTCTTTTAAGGGTGGTAGTCTGTAACATCCCTGATTTTTGGAAAGTCCAAAAATCACTAAAAATTGAAACCTTTTGTTTTCATGTTATGCAAGTCACTAAAAACCAATGAGATGCAAGAAATAAAAAGGAAACAATACATAACTCAATGAAAAATGAAATTAAGAATCCATTATACCTCTATTCCATCAACCCTAAAAGCCTATTCAAAATAAATATTCTTTATTCAAATAAATTGTTTTCTCTTAGAAAACTTTATTTTATAACATGTTTTAAAATCAAATATTACTTTAAAATAATGTTTTATAGCCTTTGAAACCATAGAATTATTACATCTAACAGTTCTTATGCCTCAAAATTATTTTATGAGAATAACAACGATTTATATTGATATCAAAATGTCATTCCAAGTTTTAAACATAAAGTGGTATTCATAAAATGCTTTGCTTTGTAAATAACATAAAATAAGACTTAGAAAACAATATTATGACTTGTGGGATTTCCCCAAATTTTATTAAGCCAGTTTTATATTTATTTAATTTTCTATTTTAAAAAATGGAATTAAGTTACTATTAGTAAATCACTAAAATATTAAACTTATAAAATATGAAAATGAGGTAAAATGACTTTCAAGAATAGTATTTGAAATGTTAAATGTCTCTGAAATTTTATTTAAGCAAAACCTCATTTTATTATTTTTCTAATTTAAAAATATACATTAAGTACTATTAGTAATTAATTATATTTTCAAAAATATAAAAAGTGAAATGTGTTCAAATGTTTATAACAATTTTCTAAACAGAAAGATATTATTTTTACAAAAAAAATTAGAAATTAATTTGTGGTCAATTGGATTATTAAAACTAAAGATATTAAAAACAGGAATTAAAAGAAAAAGAAAAAATGTGATAACGTCATGATTACGTCATCAACGTCATCAACCTCACCTCTGCCGTTTCTACCCGTATTGAATCGGAATCAATTCCTTGATTCCATGCGTTACAAGCATTCAATCGCAGAACCGTTTGCTCTCCTTAAATCTCCTCCTCCCCCTCGTCATTTTCCCTCCCTTAACCCCTCCTTACAAGCCCCCAGGCCGTCACAATCGCTCCCCGGAGATCTCTCTGCCCGCCGCCATGGAGCTTCAATTCCGGCGAAACCCGAGGGCCCCTCTGCCTCTCTTTGGTCTCCTCTTGTTCCCCTTGATCAAGCGCACCCCCTAATGCCCTTTGTTGATTTTTTTGTGCAGCCAATCGACCGCTTCGTGACCTCCCGATGGTAGCCGTTGCTGCTATGCCTCCGTCCGCTCCTTTCCGCCGCTACGGGAAGGAATATGCGACACTGTCGCCTCCTCAGCTCCGCCATGTCGAGATGCGTCTCGTGGTGGCTTCCCCGCATTCCGGTAGTCACCGTAGGCACGCCGCCGTCGATGACAGAGCCTCCGCCGCCTCAGATCTTCATCGTGCCACCAATTGGAGCCACCTGGAGGACCACCGTGACCACCATCGACCTCTCCGTGCGTCGCCTCGCCTTTTGGTCATCTTCAGCCCAGGGAAGCATCAGAGATCCCCCGGCGTCGAGTTCTGCGTCGAGGACCGCCGGAGCACCACCGTCCTCGCCATTTCCGGGGAACCCCGAGCCGCTCAGTGAGCTCCTTGATCCCACACCATCCGATTTAATTCCTACGGTTGCGATTAAATCACTTACGCGAAGAGGTAGCAGCGAATCACAGAGAGCCACGTCGGCCGCTTGTTAAGTAAGTAATTTCCCGCTTCACGCAGCGCACAGCAGGCCCAAGCCCAAGATTTATATGTCGCCCTGTGCGATAAATAGTGAATCTGAGCCCAGTCAACCTCTGGATTTGTTTCTGGAATAAAATTAAAATGGCAATTTTGCAGAAAAGCCCATGCACCCTAGATCTATCATAATTTTTGATCCATAAGCCCAAATTTAGCAAACTTGGACTTTTTTGAATCAGCACAACATGTATAAACTTTTGACACTGAAAAAATTTAAAATTTACCATTTAAATTTTGTTCAAGTTCAAATATGCCTGTTTGATGAATTTTGACATAATTCAAATTCTACAAATCCAAAAATTGCAAATAAAATATATTTGGAAACCTTAGGATGGGTACTTTCACACCCTCTGTCCCAAAATAATTTTTGATCAAATTAAAATTATAATTAAGTTGTCTATTTAGTATTTTTGTCATAGATTTAATTCTATAAATAATTAGATTATGGTTCCTTAACCAAAATTGCTCCATTGGGTAACCTTGAACCAGAGACATTAGTATCTAACAATTTTGGACACCCTTGGACCATGACCATGTGTTCTTGACAAAAAACCCAACATAGTGATTCATCCATCTTTACCATGTCTTAGAATTTGTTTTCAACTGTTATTCTTTGTTGTTATGGCTATTTTGGAGCCAAGAATAAGTCCCTAGTATGTGTCAACCATATAAAATACCAACTAGTGAACCTTAAAACACTAGTACCATAGTTTCTATCTACTCCTCCACTCCCCTATTCTTGCTTCAAGAATTCATCAAGTTAGCAAGTGGAAGACAAGACTCAAGCAATAGAAGGCAATTGATTTTCAACTTGGTGGAAACATGAAGATCTACAAGGAAGATCAATGAAGAAATTTTGAAGGAAATACTTGGACTCCACAACTAGAAGAAACTCAAGGAAGTACAAGTGTGAAGAAATTTAGAAGAAAACACCTCCCTCTCTCTTTCTATCTTTCTTCTTATTTTCTTTCAATTTGACTTAGTGGTATTTGTGCCCATCCCATACCCAAACCAATTAGTGAAGTGAAAGCCATGAAGAATTTATCAAGACCAAGAGAAGAATCCATCCAAGGAACAAGACTACCATAGAAGCATGAAGATGATCTTCAAGAATACAAGCATGTGAAGACTTGGAGACATCCACACAAGTTAAAGAATAAAAGTTGTTTTTGTCCAGCCCTTGACCCAAATGGAAAAGACCAAGGCTTTAACTTGTTATCTCCTTTGTTATGAAGTTAGTTGAACCTAGACCTAGCCTAAACCAAAATGGAAGGACTAACTTAGATCACTCAAATGTCTTGATGAAAAGAAACTAAGTGTTACACATGATTATGTGTCACTTTAGTTGAAATAGTGAGATCACCTTGGTGAACTCTTGGAACTTCTTAGATAAATATGTTTCCAATAAAGTTTGATCACTACAAACTCAACCTAGTCCATCCCAAGTAAACCCTTGGAATTTCCTTAACAAGTATTGAACTCAATTCTTGACCTTGCCCTAGCTAACTTGGTACAACTCCTTTGTTATGTTATTTGATCTGTTTGTTTTCTCCACTCATGTGTTTGTTTGCTAGGATGCTTGTTTATTTTGTTATTGTGTTTTCATTGTATAGATTGAACGGAGAGCAACGATCTTTTGTGAAGAGTGTTATTTCTTCACCAACTTCAACAAGGCAAGTAACACATCATTTCAACTACCCATTATTTTCTATATGCATTAGTTGATTTTGAGTAGTATGCATGATACGAAATTTTACTAAGTTATATTATGCTATATCTTAGTAGTGTGTAGCCATCCTTATACCTTGTTATTTTGATGCCTTGGTACTTATTAGATGCTTAGCCATGCTACAAAACTTGTTTTACTTGATGTTGTGGAAAAATTCTAAGTAACAACTTCAATGAACCACCTGGGTGGATTGGTAATGCGGGGCTGTTGATAGTTGAGTGTCTCCCCGAGGGGAGTTCACTTGAAGGAATGCCACCCAGGAACAAATGATTATGATGTTCCCCAAGTTTAGATTGCTTCTAGTGCAGCCTTTAGTCATATGGGCTCTGTCTTGATTAACTAAGTTGCGAGGGTTCAGCCTGGGCTTGACAAGCAGATATACCATAATTATAGGTGGAACGGGTCTTGCCATTAGGTTGAATTCTTGCTTCTGAAAGATCTCGTCTCAATATTCTCCTTTACTTAATGCACTCAGAGTGTATAGGATGTTTGGGCTGATTTGAGTCTGAAGGTGAAAGTGCACAAACTCTTCAGAGTCAACAAACTAAGATCATAGCCGTGTCCCCGGTTATTGACAACTATGAGCAGCTGGACAAGGATGGACGAAGAATCATAGAACCATTTTCAATAATTAAATTTTTGACCAAGTGAAAAGTAGTTGTGGTGCTTGGATTTCAGTCCAATGATTCCACCCTCTGAAAAGAAAAGTTTTCTTTTACAAAACAGATAGGAGAAAACTTGCTTTATGCAAACTTAGCCAAAAACTCCACCTAGCTAAATATGCATGTAGTATTAGTCTTGCCATTTATATCCACCATAGTGTTACTTGCCAATACATTAAATTGTATTGACTCCCTTGTGGCTGCATATTCCATATTGCATATGATTCTGAAGACGAGTGAGGATTTCGTTTAGGATCTCGAGACTGTCGCCAACATGTTTTTCCTGTGGCACATGAAGAAGATGGGCTCAATGTTGTACTATGTTTTCCGTTGTATTTCTTTGTTTTGTGCTAGTCTTTTTAGACTATGCAAGTTGTAATCCTATTTTGTAAAGACTAGATCATGCGATATAATAGAATTTGATGCATTTGCATGATATTTCATTTTGTATTGTGGTGCTAGCAATTGATCCAGGGACTAGCACAATAACACAAGTATTCCATCTTTATTAAAAGTTGGGATGCTACAAGAAGATTAGTATCAAGTTCATTTTGTCTAAGACTTAGAATTAGTTTTAGAAGTAAGATGAGAGTTTTGACCAAGACTTCAACAAGAAGCCAACCAACTTAAGAATAATACTCAAGAAGAATACTTTCCCAGAAGATGAAGAATAAGAAGAGGAAGATTCTACTAGTCCTTTGTGAGGAAACTCTACCAATCCCATCTACCTATTTTTCTCTATATGACTAAGTCACTAAATCCTAGTAGGTGCTTAATATGATTTCTTCTACTCAACAAGGAAGACTACAAGCGAGGCCTTCAAAGTACATGCATAAATACTTAGACATAAGAAGCAACTCAAGGAAACAAAAGAAGACTTGAAAAAGACTAAGACAGAAAGAGTTTATACCAATACCTTTGATCAAAGACCAACCCTTAGTCACAAATGGAAAAAATCTAACTACAATAACTTAGTTTATTTTTGTGCATTGAAACCAACTGTTTTCACATGCTTCCTTTTGCTTTGTTTGTTGCTTTGTATGTTTTCCTCATTTGTTTGTTAGCATGCTTGTTTATTCTGTTGTGTTTTCAATGTTTAGATTGTACGGAGAGCAACGTTCTATTTTGTGAATAGAAGGTGATTGTTCTTCACCAACTTCAAAGGATAGTAACACACCATTAACTACCCATTATATCTATATGCATTAATTGATTTTTGAGTAGTATGCAGGATAGGAAGTTTTACTAAGTTATTACCATGCTATGCAAAACCCCAAGCAGTGTGTATCCATCCTTTAGACTTGTTATTTTGAAGCCTCATTACTTAGTAGATGCTTCTCCTTGCTACAATTATTTTATTGATGTTATGAAAAAATTCTAAGTATAAACTTCAATGAACCACCTGGGTGGGTTTGGTATTGCATGGTTGTCGAAAGTTGAGTGTATCCTTAGGGCCTTTAATATCCTAAGGTGTTCACTTGAGGAATGCCACCTAGGAATCAAAGAGATTCCTAAGTCGCTCTAAGTTTTTAGCTTCCCGTCCAACCTTTTGACAATATGGGCTCTGTCTTGATCAACTAAGTTGTGAGGATTCAGCCCGTGCTTGACAAGCTGATGTAGTATAATTATAGGTGGAACGGGTCTTGCTGGTGGGTTGGATTCATGCTTCTGAAAGATCTCGTCTCAATTTTCTCCTTTTCTTAATGCACTTCGTGTGTATAGGATGTTTGGGCTAATTGAAGACAAAGGGTGAAAGTGTACAACCTCTAAAGAGTTAGAAACTATGATCATAGCCGTGTCCCCGGTAATGGACGATTTCGAGCAGCTCGACAAGGATGGACAGAAGAGTCTCAACACCATTTTCAATAAGTAATTTTTTTACTAAGTGAACACTGTTGTGGTGCTTGGATTTCAATCCAATGTTGTCATCCTTTGAAAAGAAAAGTTTGTTTTACAAAAGAGATAGGAGAAAACTTGCTTTATGCAAACTTAGCCAAAGCTCCACTCAGCCAAATATGCATGTAGTATTAGTCTTGCCATTTTATATCCACCATAGTGTTACTTGCCAATACATTAAATTGTATTGACTCCCTTGTGACTGCATATTCCATCCTGTAGATGAATCTGAAGACGAGTGAGGTTTCGTTCAGGATCTCGAGTCTACAACCAACATGTTTTGCCTGTGGCACATGAAGAAGATGAGGCTTAATTTGTACTATATTTTCTGGTGTAACTCCATGTTTCTTGCTAGTCTTCTAAGACTATACAATTTGTAATCATATTTTGTAAAGACTGGATCATGCGATGTAATAGAATTTGACGCATTTGCATGATATTTCATTTTGGACTGTGGTGATAGCAATTGATCCAGGGACTAGCACAATAACACAGGGTTCTTACATTGTTTAAATGTGAGAACGCTACTGTCGGAGATATCCGGAAAGGGGTATCTAACGGCATCCAGAAGCCGGACCTGAAGGGCAGGCCCAAAGACTGAGGCCCATAAGGCATGAAGCACAGGACTGCATCCGGATTGTCGGCCTTGAAGCCCATCCGCACCCTTTGGGGTTGGAGGATCGTAGATTGTTAGGGTTTAGCTGATAGACAGTTTGTGTTCTTGTATGCCCCGATCCGGCTGCCTATATAAAGCCGGACGGGAGAAACCTTAAGGCAGATTTGAGTCATACAACTAATCTACCCTAGGTAATTGTAATCTATGTTTGGCATCGCCGTGATAGTTGATTTTGCATGAAGTAGGGAGCCTCTCCGGCTAACCCGAACCTGGGTAAACTCCGTGTCTCCGCCCCAAAGTGCTCCCCCACATTTGCCTTCCCCGCGGTTTACCCTAGAGAGATGGCTGCCCCTTCCGGGAAACCTGATCCTAGAACACGTTATTTGGCGCCCACTGTGGGGCTAGCTACGTCCGGGGTGATCTTCTAGGCAGGACTCCTGGGTGGCGTTGGCATCACGATCGCCATCGGTAGCGCCATCCCGGGACCAGGCGGCAGCTACTTGGTCAACAATAGCACGGTAACGCCGGCTCGGGACCACATCATTTGTTCGTACGTCGTCCCGATCGGCACCACCAATATCTTCGTCGGCCTAACGGCAGAGGCAGTGGGATTCTGCGGCGGAAGCAGGTTTCTTGCTCCCACCACCCACCCAATGACGGAAGGTAACATAAACGCACCGAACTCCTGTAGATTTGCAAATCAATCTCCGTTAGGAAAAAACAGATCTATGTTTGTTGGTATGGTGCAAGCTGAGCCTCCCAAGGAAAACTCAAAGCCCGAATCCATCTTGGCCGCCATTGATGGCAAGGTGGATTTGGAAGCCGGAACTGATTCCGATGAAGACGGCAATGGCTTTGCCCAAAAAGTGTGGAGGGCCAGTGGAGTATCCAATAGTGTCTATATGACGGATTCAACCAAGCCAACGGTGGAGGAATAACAAGTGCTTCCTATGGAGGTACAAGCCCTCGAAAAGTCGGCCCCCAAATTGCCCAACGGAAAAGGCCAAAAACCGCCCTCTGAGGAACCGTTGTTCCAGAAAGCAAAGTCCAAATCACCACCGCCCCCACCAAGAAAGCCAGATCCGCCAAAATGGACAACGGCGGCAGTTTCGAGGAGGCTGGATCTCCAGGATAAGCCATTCGACATTGGCGGGCCTAGTGGCACGAAAGACGATGATGGGAAAAAAAACACCACCTGTGGAGATACGCGACAAATATGACGAGTATGCTTTGCTACGTACTCCAGTTGATCCCATGGAACCCCCGCAGGTCCTGGAAGCTAGAAGATAGTTGTTGACAAAATAGACTAATTACCTAGAACGCAAGCGTAGAGAACTGAAAAGCGTGCAAGAGGCGATTGAGGAAGCTCAAAATTCCTTGGAAGAGTATTAAAGGCATCAAGCGTCCCATCGTTCGGTCCAAAGCTGTCAAAATAATGACAGATGACGATGACCCAATCCGCCAAAGGGTGGCAGCCGTCAATTGGATGAAAGAATCCACACGAAAAAACTCCAAAGGAGAAGTCATGTTTGGGACCCCAGAAGTAAGTGCAGCAGCGGCTTAGGAGATCATGAATGATAACCGCTACTCGTTGGAAGACAAAATCAAGTTCGGAAACGTACTGCTGCGTTAGGCTTTAACCCAGCAACAAAACGGCGAAACGCAATCCGGAAAGCTCTTAGAGAACTCCCAACACCGCAGGACCCATACAGTGACTGTTCTACCCCAAGCTCCGCCAAAGCCCCGAAAGAAAAGGGTAAAATGCCTAAAGAGGATGAAGAATCCAAGACAGGCTCCAATCACGGAAAGCACGAGGAAAAAGGCGAGAAATACTCAACCCATCGTAAGGAGGACATTCCTCACCAAACCCGCACCGCAAGGGATCGGGATGACTTGCCACCCCCGGCAAACCCCAATGGCGGACGCGGAAGATCGGCGGAATGACAGAAACACGAGCGTTCTTGTTCACCACGCGGCAATAGGGAAAAGAACAGGGAGCATAGACCCCCTAGGTCACACCACAAGCATGCCGAAAAGGCGGAAGCCGATCCTAGGCGCGAGCACTCGAGACACAGTGCCTCACACCACTAGAGATCTATGCACTCTGATGTACGTGGCGTACTGGATGCCATCAGGGCCGCAAAGGATGCAAACTACCTAGGCCCTAAGTACTTTGGTCACACCATTCACCATTTGGAGTTGTACGTGGGGTTTGCCAAAGTAAGAGAAACCCACGAAAGATATGACAGATCTACTAGCCCAGATACTTGGTTGCCAGACTACCACACGGCGGTTAGAATAAATGGTGGCACCAACCTGGAAGCAGTACATTTCTTGCCTTTGATGTTAATCCAAGGAGCAAGAACCTGGATAGAAAGCCTTCCCCCCAAATCTACCAATAGTTGGGAGGACATGGCTCGGGTGTTCACCCAGCACTTTCGGGGTACGTACAAACGCCCCAAGAGCATCAATGAGCTGCAAAACTGCGTCCAGTATGACAACGAATCCAATGTGGATTACATCTCAGGATGGACCGCATTGAAGAACAACCGCGAGGGGATAAGTTATCTCTAAGCAATGCACGCATTTGTCAATGGGCTGAGAAGTGGCTTGGTCAAATTCATGATCACTTCCACTGATCATCCGGATCTCGGATCCATGCTAACAACTGCAAATAAGCATGCAACAGTTGATGATATGAATGGCGGAAAGTTCAGCCAATACATCAACAGTCGAAGACAGCCAAAAGCTGAACGCAAGCCCACCCAGGACCCGCCAAAGAAAGAGGTGAATGCTGCTTTTGGCAAAGGCGGACCGTCTAATGGCGGAAGGTGGAAGGGAAAGGCCAAAGAACCTACTTCAACGAGGACATCAAAAAGATGGACTGGGACAAGGTGATGGCGGAACCATGCCTCCACCATTCAAGGTTCGGAACACCTACGCACTCCAACCAGCAGTGCCGCTTGAACGCTGAATTCAAGCGAGATTCAGACAACGGGTACAAAGGAAAAAATTTCAAGAGGAAGTATAACCCAAAGCCCAAGCCCAAAGCCGGAGAAACTGATAGCGCCTCCGACACGGATGAACGAATCCCAGAACAACAAATAAAGGGAGAACCTAAGTTCCCCAAGGTGCAGGAAAGCATAAACCACACTTTCTTGGCAACTCTATCAGCCAGAAAGGTGAAAGCGGCATGGAGAGAAATCAACGCCATTATGCCATCCAGCCCCAGATTCCTGAAGTACGCTGAAACATTCATTACGTGGGATCACAGGGACCACCCACCAAACATCCTGGACCCTTGGGAACACGCATTTGTAGTAAGCCCAATCGAGGAAAATGCCAGGCTCCACAAAGTCCTAATGGACGGCGGCGCCAGCCTAAACCTCATGTACCTTAGTACATTGGAGAAGCTCCGACTTTCCCGGAAGCAGTTAAACCATAGTAATGTGAAGTTCCATGGCATAGTCCCTGGAAGAAAAGCCGAATCCATGGGAGAAATCTCTCTGAATGTCACCTTCGGAGATAAAAACCACTTCCGTACGGAAAAAATCTCGTTCGAGGTGGTACCCTTCCAGAGTGTCTATCATGCCATCTTTGGGCGTCTGACGTTTGCCAAATTCATGGCGCGCTCATGCTACGTCTACAACAAGATGAAAATGTCTGGCCCAAAATGCGAAGTCATCACTGTCAGTGGAGATTTTAGATCGGCAAAAGAATGCGAAATAGCGAACGCCGTTTGTGTAGAAACAACCGTCTCCAAGGAAGAGCTGCGTGAGCTGGAAAAGGAGATGAAGTACGGGGAAATGCCCGCAGGCAAAGAGGCAACGCTGAAGAGGAAGGAATCCTTCAGCGCCCAAAGCACAAAGAAAGCCAGGATAAACCCCAACGACCCTGAGAAGTTGGTCACCGTTGGGGCTAACCTGGACCCCAAATAGGAAAACGAGCTCGTGCAGTTCCTCCGTGAGAACGGGGACATTTTTGCTTGGCATCCACAAGATATGCCAGGCCTACCCCGGGAACTAGCCGAGCATTCCCTAAAGGTGAAGGAAGGTTCCAAGCCCGTGAAGAAAAGCCTCCGCTGTTTCGATCCGCCAAGACGCAAAGCTATTGGCAAAGAGATTGTTCGGCTTTTAGCAGCCAAGTTCATCCGGGAAGTCGTACACATGGATTGGTCCGCCAATCCAGTGTTAGTCCCAAAGAGAAACAAAATAGAATTGTGAATGTGTATAGATTATACAGACTTAAACAAACTGTGTCTCAAAGATCCTTTTGTGTTGCCAAGGATCGATCAAATAATAGATGCAACAGCTGGATCCGAGCTCTTATGCTTTTTGGACACGTACTCTAGTTACCATCAAATTTGTATGCGAGAGACATACCAAATTAAAATGTATTTCGTAACGTCGTACGGTACTTACAGTTACATCACCATGCCATTTGGCTTGCCGGGTCAACATACCAGCGTTGCATGCAAAAATATTTGCATAAGCAGATAGGACGAAACGTCCACGCGTATGTAGATGACTTGCAATAATAAACAAGGAAAAAGCTACACTCCTTGACGATTTACGTGAAAATTTTGATAGTTTGCGCAAGTACAACATGAAGTTGAATCTGCTAAAGTGCATTTTTGGCGTTCCCGCAGGACAGCTTCTGGGATTCATTGTCTCGCGGAGAGACATTGAAGTAAATCCAGAAAAGATAAAAGCCATCCTGATATCAAACAGTCAACATGCCTAAAAGACGTTCAGAGATTAACAGGCTCATTTGCCGCCGTTAGCCATTTCATAAGCAGGCTAGGCAACAAAGCTCTTCTGTTATACAAGTTACTCAAAAAGTCCGAGAAGTTCGTCTGTACGCTGGAAGCAGACGCTGCCTTAGGACATCTCAAGAAAACCCTGACGGAGGCGCCAGTTTTGGCAGCCCCGCAGGACGGCGAACCTATGTTGCTCTATCTAGCAGCAACTAGTAGAGAATAAGTGCGGTCATAGTGGTGGAAAGAAGAAAAGACGAAAAAGAAATCCTGGACCAGCATCCGGTATACCATATAAGCGAAGTCTTTTCAGAATCAAAGCAAAGGTACCCCCATTACCATAAATTGGTATATGGTGTATTCTTTGCATCAAGGAAACTCCGCCATTATTTCCAAGGCCATACTATAATAGTGGTCAGTAAAGCACCACTCAGAGATATAGTCAATAATGCAGATGCTATAGGCAGAGTAGCCAAATGGGCAATCGAGCTAGCAGCGTTTGACATAAACTACCAACCCCGGACAGCGATAAAATCCCAGGCATTGGCAGATTTTGTCGCAGACTGGACGGAAGATGTGAACACAACAGTCGTCCCTGAACCCCCTGTTGGATCTTACACTTTGAAGGATCCAGAATGAAAGAGGGCTCAGGGCTGGAGTGGTCCTCAAATCCCCAACGGGGGAAACTATGAGCTACGTGCTACAAATCCATTTTAATGTCTGGAACAACGTGGCAGAATACGAAGCTCTCCTACATGGCTTGCACATAGCAAAATACATTGGCGCCCAAAGGGTGCTATGTTACGGTGATACAGGTTTGGTTCAGCACCAATTGGATCAAACATGGGATGCCAAAATCCCAATAATGGCAGAATATAGAAGAACGGTGGACGAATTTGCCATTTGTTTCCTCGGGTTTGAGGTCAGGCATATCAAGCGCGAAGAAAATTGGGTCGTGCATGCCCTGGCAAGAATGGGTTCCAAACGCAAGGAACTACCCCCTGACATCTTCCTGGAACACTTAAGAGCACCATCCATCAAAGGTGGAGACGTGTTCTACCCATTGATATCATCATCAGTGGCCACCATCACCGTAACACCGGATTGGACAAAATCATACACAAAATTCTTAGTAAATAAGAAATTCATGGATGACAGTATGAAAGTTGAGCAAAGACAGCTCGTTCGGCGTTGCAAGGGATATTGCGTCATCAGCGGAAAATTGCATAAGAGAAGCACATTCGGCGTATTCCTGCGATGCATCAAACCAGAAGAAGGAAGAGAAATCCTTGAAGAAATATATGGAGGAGACTGTGGACACCATGACCATTCCAAAAGTCTGGTGCACAAAGCTTTCCGTCTAGGATACTTCTGGCTTACCGCTAAAGCTGACGCAGAAGACCTGGTGAAACGCTGTCTGGGATGCCAATTATTCGCCAAACAGACGAACATGCCAGCCCAAGCCCTAAAAACCATACCAATAACCTAGTTGTTTGTGGTCTGGGGGCTGGACATGATGGGGCCATTCAAGACATCAAGAAGAGGACTAACATACCTCCTAGTAGTGGTGGATAAATACACCAAGTGGGTAGAAGCAAAACCCATAAAAAAGCTGGATGGGGTAACAACCAGAAATTTCGTCATTGACATAGTCATGCGATTCGGCATCCCGCACAACATCATTACGGACAATGGAACAAACTTTGTCGTAGGTGAATTAGCCAAGTACGATGAAGGCGGCAGAATCTGGCTAGATTTAGCCTTTGTCGCGCATCCACAATCAAATGGACAAGCATAGCGAATGAACAACAGATGGCGTGTAGTTGACGAGAGACTCCTTGTTGATGATGACTTTGAAATCCCCGGCAACGGCGCTAGAGAACTTGATGGGTGCTGACGTTGGTAAACCCCAAGAGGAAAGTTGTGAAGAGTGCAGCAGCAAGTTTTCCCTCAGAAAAAAAACCAAGGTTGAATCGACCAGTAGGAAGACAAGCAATCTCTGAAGGTTGATGCAGCTGAGATGACAAGGCGCACTACCGGTTCAGCAGCAACGTGGAACCTACACAACACAATTAATTCACTTTGCCCCAACGTAGGAGTGAGGTTGTCAATCTCACCGGTTTTTCTGATAACAAAGAGGTTAAATGTACTTTGTGATAATGATCAGAATGAAGATCTTCATCATCTTTTTTTCGGCTGCTCCTTCAGCAAGGAGTTCTGGGAATTTATTGGATTCCAATGGGAATATGTGCAAGATCACATGTCTTTGGTGCAATTGGGAAGAATCAGATATAAAATTGTATACTTCAAGGAAATCATCATCATTGGAGCCTGGGCCATCGGGAATCACCGAAACAAAATTATCTTTGATGGAATCCAAAAAAGATATTACTCTATGTATTAATGTTTTCAAGGAAAATTTTATTCTAGCTAGACACAAAGCAAATCCATCTCTTAAACATGGCATGACACAATGGCTTGATACATTATGATTTTGTATGGACTATCATTGTAAATATGTCATATATTAATAGAAAATTTTGACACAGTGGTTTTTTTCCCACTGTAATATGTAAAAAAAGAGGTTAAATTTATGGTGTGGAAAACAGTATGATAACAATATGAGAACAACAGTAGCAGTGTGAAAACAATGGAAACAGTGAGAAAACAGTGGAAGCAGTGGTTGTATTATCAGTATGAGAAAATAGACCGGGGTCCACATTTCACTAGAGGTGTCTCTCCATAAAAGATAGCTAACATGCATGATGAACAAATTACAGCTGGGCAATTGACAGATAAAGAAACATGCATGACATAAACATTACTATGAGATTTATGCGGGCATTACAACAAAATACATAGATCATCATCCAACCGCATCTATGACTAATAATCCACCCTCCGAATATCATCCGAACAAACATTGGGTATTAATTTGCAAGCAACACATTATCACAGTAAGCAAAGTGTGTAATGTAAACAATGTAAACAAACTAAATATCGTTATTTTCTCCCTAATGGCAACAACACATCCTCCATCTGTCACATCCTCCATCTGTCACGTTTCTGTCACTCGAGCACAGATGCAAAGGAGGCATGAACCCCCTATCGAGCATAAATACTCCCTCTTGGAGTCACTAGTATCTACTTGGCCAGAGCATGTACTAACAACGGAGAGCATGCAAGATCATAAATAACATACACATGAAGATAACATGATAGATTGATAATCAAAAGACATACCATTCAATAATCATCGGATCACAAAAAACACAACATGTAGCATTACAAATAGATGATCTTAGTCATGTGAGGCAGCTCACGAGATCTAAACATGAGGCATAAAGTGGAGAGGACAACCATCTAGCTACTTCTATGGACCCGTAGTCCAAAGATGAACTACTCATGCATCACTCCAGAGGCGGGCATGGTGGTGTAGACCCCTCCGGTGATGATTTTCCCTCCCGACAGGGTGCCGGGGAGAGCTCCAGAACCCTCCCGATCTCGGGTTGACGATGATGGCGGCCTTGGGTGCTTTTCGTGGAAAAGTGGACTCCCCTTAGGGTTGATGTATCGGGGGAATAAATAGGAGAAAGGGCGATGACAGTGGATGACCGAGGGGCCCACACCACCCTAGGCGTGGCCAGGAGGGCGCGCCGCCCTATGGTGTGGCCCCCCTTCGTGCCTCTTCGGGACTCTGTGGAACCTTCAGGAATTCTAAGATTTCCGGGCTTCGAATTTTCCAATTACAAGAATATTTCCAGAACAACTTTTCTGAAAGTAAAAACATCAGAAAACATGGAACTGGCTCTATGGCATCTTGCCAATAGGTTAGTCCCAGGAAATCGATAAAAACGACATAAAGTGTAAGTAAAACATGTAGCATAAGGCATGAAAACAACATGGGACGTCAGAAGTTATAGATACGTTTATGACGTATCAACAGCTTCATCCTCCAAGGCATTACGCCAAGGCTAGAAGCGCCCCTGAATAGAGCAGCCGTGGCATGGGTAGAAGAGATGCCATCTGTCTTATGGAGCATAAGGACAATGCCAAACAGATCAACATGCCAAACACCGTTTTTCTTAGTATATGAAGCAGAGGCAGTATTACCTACCGACATCCTACATGATTCCCCATGAGTACAAACTTACATGGAAGAAGATGCAGAGGAAGCGCGTCATAACGCTTTAGATCTCCTAGAAGAGGAAAGAGAAAGCGTGCTACAGAAATCTGCCATCTACCAACAAAACCTGCGAAGATACCACAGCCGCAAGGTAAAATAACGAGCCTTCCGGGAAGGAGATTTAGTGCTAAGGATGGTACATCAAAAGAAGCACAAGCTAACCCCTGTTTGGGAAGGACCATTTGTCATTAGCAAGGTTATGAAGAATGGATCGTATTACCTGATAGATATTCGGGATACAGAAAAAAGATCACAAAAGGAAAAGACATATGGATGACGAATTAGAAGAGACCAAAAGACCCTGGAGCATCCAGCAGTTACGTCCCTTTTATTCTTAGTCAAAATCCTCTTGTAAACACCATTTGTGACCATGAAATAAAACAGAGGGATTTTTCGCCAACTTGATGTTTGTGCATGAACCTCAATCCTCTTTATTTCCCAATAATCCCAATTTTTCATATACATATCAATGTTAACACGAATTTTTCTGCGTGCTCGTGGTTATATATCTGATATCTCTTTCGCCCAAACGGCTCAATGCTTAAGTTTTTCTTTTTTCGCTTTAAGAGTTTTT
>JAPCYS010001692.1:0-46012 GCA_028641055.1 Alopecurus myosuroides | reverse complement strand
AAGAGAGAATCGTATGCCCACATTAACTGTCGCACGTGAAAGAAGAATTAGTCACAATGCAAGCACGGCGGCATGGGAGCATCTCAACGGAGACTTAAGCATCCTATGCTCCCAGGCTACTATAACTTGTAGTTAAGAACATAAAAAATCATTACGGGACATCAAAACTTCATCTTCTCGGGGGAAAAGGTAAAATTGCACAACTGAGGAGAAGCACATACACACCTAAACCATCACATGGCATCGAGGAAGGGGTGAAGAATGAAGTACTCGAAATGCAAGTACGAGAGCATGCGAAGAAGCTATCAACAACTCCCAGGCTTCCAGACTTTTCAAGTAAGGAACGCCAAATATCAGTACATTGATATAAGTACAAGACATCAGCAAATTCATGTTCTTGGGGTAAAAAGTAAATTGCTACAATTTAGGATAGGGATAGCAGTTATCAAATGTAGCTCTGTTTTATTTATTAAAGTAGAGAGGTGCATAAGATGCAGCTTTTCATCCATCACATGATCAAAGATTTAAAGACCGTTAACAAGTGTCGACCACATATAAAATGTAACAAAGCTCAATATGCACCCACTAAACATGCAATAGGAAATCGATTTTGCACTCTTATCAACTACTCCTAAATAATATGATTTACTTCTTAGGAAGAAAACCAGAGAAACATCTAACATGACCAGATGCTAAGCATGATTCAAATAACAATGTCATTGTATAATAAAAAAACTGAAGGTATATGATTCACAAATAACTTGGAAAACACGAACTATCTACATGATCGGCATGTAAAAGCCAAAAACATGGATACAAATCCACCAGAAAAGAGACACTTTTCATCCATAGCGATCAGGAATAACATTGTGACCCAATTATCACTTCAGAAAACCGACAAAGTCCAGCAAATAGCATTCAACGGGTGAAACAAACATATTTGACATATGAGCTAGCTAGATACTAAAACAAAAGGTAACTAAGGTTTCAGCACAACTCACAATTATCGACTAGATAGAGAAACAGCCACTAAATAAGCAATCATTCAGTGGGGTGCCCAAGTAGAAAGGAAGGCTCACCAGCCAGTACCAGCCTTGAAGACCTTCTTGGCAACACCTTGCAGGCTTAGTGACGATGACTTTGGTGGGCTGGTGAAGCACCATGAGACAACATCCACGAAGAGAACATGTCGGTAACTTTCATCATGACGCTACGCTGGCCTGAACCCTCCCTGGTGGCACAGAACTTTATCAATACAAAACCAACTCAATACAAGTAATGTGGCATTCCTCTAAGGCTTTAAGCCTGGTGCTCAGGGAGTCTCCTCAGCGATTTGCCGCGCTTGGTGAGGCTGTAGTGTGGGCCCTTGTTGCGTAGCTGTCGTGTGCGGAAGGCACGCGTGCTTTGTCCCGCGTGTTTCGTTGGTGCGTTTCTTCGCCGTTCCCGTCGTATCCCCCCGCGGCCGTCGCTCCTGGCAGGCCGCCATGGAGGGCTCACCCGTCTCTGCCGCACGCCGGAGATGGGGCTCAAGCCACGCAGGAAGGAAGAGAAAACTCCAGCACCGGCAGCCGACACGTCCGGCCCTCCTTCCCCGCCACGACGGCAGATCCGTAGTCGCGGCGGGCCGACAGATCCATCTCCAATCCGCCTCTGCAGCAGCGCTCCCGGCCGTTTCCTCAACCCTGGAGATGGGGAAGCCGCCTCAATCGGGACAGGGAACAGCTCGGCGACAGCCCCGACACCCACCGAGGACATCAAGAACTGGGACGACCGCAATCAGACTGCCGCCATCGTCGCCGGTTCGTGTCTCGGCACACCTGCTCTATGGCCTATTCCTCTCCCGCTTGGTCGTTCTGCCGCCGGAGCAGCGGCAAAGGCCCGAGCAAACCCGCCACTACGGATGGGGAGGAGGAGGAGCTCAGTGAGACGCCGCAGCTCCTCGACTTTCTCCGCAGGCTCTCCCCCGACACCTTCAAGTCTTCCGCCCTCCAGCTCCACAAAGGTACCTGCCCCTAACCTCGCGATTCCACTCCCCTGCTCCTCGGTTGCTGACGGTGCTGTGCAATATTCGCAGGTGTTTCGGATGGCGAGCTCTTGGACTAGCAGCAGCGGCAGCCTAGACAGAGCCAAGTTTGGTTCTCTGCGGATCTGTGCCGGTGTGGCCACTTTTTTCTGGACAGCTCTGAACGTGAACGGTGAAGTGTGCGTAGGAACTCGCCAAGATCGGGTATAAGGTGAGGAGCTGAAACAGACCCCCGCGTCGCCCTCCTCTGGCGACACGGGGGAAACCCTAGCCGCCGGCCGCCAGGCCCCTCACCTCTCCTCCCCGCGCCGCCGCTGCCGGAGGGGCCGCCGGCAAAGCCGTGGCGAGTCCCAGGGAAGGTGGCGGCAGGGCGTTTTTCTTCTCTCTTCCTCGCGCGGTGAACTGCGAAGCTCCTGCTCAGTTGGAGGTTCGAGCCCAGCTCCAGGGAGCTGCCGGAGACGGCGCCTAGGGGACTAGCGATGGAGGTGGTCGGCGGGATGTTGTGGATGTGGGGAGACGACCCAGCGTGCCGCACTGCTGCGCTGTGACGACGTGAGGGCCCGATCTGGGCTCTGGATGGGCCTGGCGGGCCTCGGCCGACGCACGCGCGTGCTGCAGTCGGCTACGGCGCGGCGTGGGTGTCTTGCGGTGGTCGTCGCCTGATGGCGCCCAGCCAATCGCACTCCAGCGACGATGCTCGGTCCGTTCCCGTCTCCGGCGGCGACGGTTGCTGGCCGTGCCCTACTCTTCCTCCCAACCCACCTTCTCCTGACCGCACACAGCGGCATCGTCATCCTCACGCCTCTCCACTACGACGGTGGCCGCGGAGGACGCTCGACGCGCTTTGCGGCAGGGCGGCTGTGCCACCATGGGTGGTAAGTTGCGGTGTGAGTCCTCTGCCCCGATGCAGCGGCACGACAGCCTCGGGCGCTGCTTGCTCTTGTCCGTGCGTGTAAGGTGGAAGAAAGGCTGCGCCTTGGCGCGCGCCCTGGGTGCTTGTTCGCCGCGGCGGTTTCGGTCGACGTGTGCGAATGGTAGGAGGCTGCAGCGCAGATGGCTGCGCCTTCCTCGCCACAATGTTTGGCTACGATGGCGGGGGGCTGCAGCGGTGGCGGTGTCGAAGACAAGGATGGCTAGTCCAATCTGCAAGGTAGGGTGGGAGGTGGGTCACTATACGGACGAAAGTCTTGCCCGTCTTGGTCGGTGCCAGCGGCGATGGCGCCCGTGGACGTCATTCCCTTCTTGAAGGCGTCGCTGAGGGGTGTCGACACCTCCCTCGCCCTCTCTTTGTTTGGTTGAGGTCTCCGGGTGAAAGCCTAGATTCAGGAGAATCGGCGTGATGGCGACGTACTCGGCGTCGTCCCTCCATTTGGAGCATCACGTTTGGAGACACGACATGAGGTTCCTTGCTTCCCTCCGGTGTCCGTCGTTGTCTAAGGTTGAGGTTATAGAGGCGCAATGCACGCCGTCGCCGGTGAGTTCTAGGAGGTGCCTCTCTCCGGACCGACCAAGTCCGCCATCTGCTTGCCACCTCTTAGGCATCAAGAGTGGATGGTGCGTTGTCAAGGGAAGTTCAGGTGGAGTTGTCTGTCTTTGGAGGTGACCGGTGTCGGTCGAGACGCGGCGATATTGCTCAATTTAGGACAGCTCTCTTGTTCTGTAGTTATGATGTTGGTGGTGGTTGTCCTCGGTCTAGCCGAGTGTGGAGTGCGTATACTCTTTGTTCACAACGAGGTGTAGTAGTTCTACTCTACTGGGTTGTGTTGTATGGGTGGTGTCTGCTCTTTCTTGAGCATGTAAAACTCTTCTTTTCTATCAATGAAACGAAACGCAAAGCTTTTGCGTTTTCGCGAAAAAAGATCGGGTATAATATGTGCCCACGCCACATGAAGGATAAGCAGTTCTGGACGATATACTTCCTCATCGCCAGGAGCTACATCTTACCGTAAGCTCTTGCCTCTTTCTAAGTGCATTAGTTTTGATTTTGTAAATGTTTAGTTAGGAATTGTAGGCCATGTTGTCCTTGGTTTACATCAACGTATGGGATGTCCCAACATAACTACAGTGACAATTTTGCTATACCTGTACGTACATTCAGCTAAAATTCTTTTAAAAAATCAAATTATGCCAAATGTGTGTAGCACATTCAGCTAAAAGGGGTGTATGATTTTTGGATCATGACGTAAAGTGCAACCTCTGCCTGCCAGTCTTAGTTGATTTATCTGGATGTGTGCAGCACTGGGTTTTGTTTTGATGTGTAGAGCCACTTACAAGTCAGTTCTTGTGTTTGATTACTTACATAAATCTGTAGACAATTCAAATAGGCTCCTTAATCTGTTGTACATCTCGACGGCTGATGAGTTGGAGCGACAAGAAGATCGGGTGCGTCAAACTGCAGCTTCTAATAGCGCGGGAGGTTGTTCTCAGACTTGATGTGGCCATGGAGTCGCGGCAACTCACCGACCTTGAGCGCACTCTCCGGGCCAAGCTCAAGCTCACCCACCTCGGCCTCGCCTCTCTGGACCGCACTATGGCTCGACAGCGGGCTAAGATTGCATGGCTCGTGAGGGGGATGCCAACACGGCGTTCTTCCATCATCACGCCTCCCACCGTCGACGGAAAAACACCATCCGGGAGCTTGCTGTGGAGGGAGGGGTGGCCTCTGACCACGCAGAGATGGCGGAAGCGACCTTCCTGCACTTCAAGAACATCCTGGGTACGTCCGAGGAGCGAGACTTCTCCTCGACCTCGACTTTCTGGGAGTCCACGCCTGCGACCTTGCCGACCTAGAGGAGCCATTCTCGATGGAAGAAATTTGGGAGGTGGTTAGGCAGCTCCCCAAGGGGAAAGCGCCGGGCCCGGACGGATTCACGGGTGAGTTCCTTCAGTCCTGTTGGGACATTGTCAAGGATGACTTCATGGCGGCCTTCAACAAGTTCTACTCAATGTGCGGGAGGGGGTTTCAGGGATTGAACCAGGCGTTGATCGTCCTCATTCCCAAGCGCCCGGACGTGGCTGCTATTGGGCGATTACCGGCCGATCAGCCTCATTCACCTGTTCGCCAAGCTGGCGGCCAAGACCCTGGCCGTCCGCCTCGCACCCCGGTTGCACCAACTCATTGATACCAACCAAAGTGCTTTTATCCGAGGCCGATGCATTCATGATAACTTCATGTTGGTACAACAAACAGCGCGTCTACTTCATCGACTCAAGGAGCCTAGGGTGATGCTCAAGCTTGACATTGCGCGAGCCTTCGATTCAGTGTCATGGGGACTCCTCTTTGAGGTCCTCCGTAAGGTTGGGTTCGGGCCGAGATTCTGTGAGTGGGTAGCTATTCTACTCTCCACGGCAAGCTCGAGGGTGATGCTCAATGGTGAGCCAGGCCCCCCTATCTGGCATAGGCGCGGCCTCCGGCAGGGAGATCCCTTATCACCCCAGCTGTTCGTCCTGGTGATCAACACACTTAACAAGATATTGGCAAAGGCTGCAGAGCTTGGGCTCCTGCGAAGGGTGGCACGTCAGGACTTGGTCACCACGGTTTCTCTCTACGCGGACGATGTGGTGATTTTCTGTCATCCGGACGATGTGGAGCTGCAAAATCTCAAGGAGATTCTTGCGCTTTATGGCCACGCATCTGGCCTCCACACTAACTTCGCTAAGTGTTCCGTATCCCCGATCGGTTGTGGGGAGGATGTGGCGCTAGGAGCAGCCGCGATGATGGGATGTCAACTCGCACAATTCCCGGTCAAATACCTTGGCATTCCACTAGGGTTACGAAGACTCCCCAGCGACGCCTTGCAACCATTGGTCGACCGGATAGCGGACAAGCTTCCAACGTGGAAAGCGGCTTTGATGCCCAAAGCTGGGAGACTTGCGCTAGTCAAGGCTGTTCTAGCTGCAATCCCCCTACACCAGCTGATGGTCATTAGCGCAAACAAGAAAACCCTGAGAAAGATTGAGAAGATTTTGCGTGGATTCCTCTGGACGGGTCGAGAGTCGGCAAACGGGGGACTTGCCATGTTAATTGGGCGACGGTCTGCCGTCCGCTAAGTTTGGGTGGCCTCGGGATCCCTGACCTCGCTCGTACTTCGGTGAGCCTACGGACCCGTTGGCTTTGGCGTCTGTATACGGACCCACAGAGACCCTGGAAGGGTCTCGACATGCAATTCTCTCGGGATGAACACCAAATATTCGCAACATCCACTGAGTGGGTGCTGGGTGACGGGGCAACCGTGTTGTTTTGGAAGGACAGATGGCTGGGGGGTAGATCGATGGATGACATCGCACCTAACCTAACAGCCCTCATCTCCAAACGCCGCAGAAAATCCAGGACGGTCAAAGAGGCTCTGGTGGACCGTCGCTGGATCCCCGACATTGGGGGCGCTCTTTGTCCGGTTGCCCCCTCCAATACATTAGGGTGTGGGGAGAGCTACAAAGGGGTGCAGCTTCAGGAAACTCCAGACAGATTGCTTTGGCGTTGGACCCCCGACGCCCAGTACTCCGCTAAATCTTGCTATGAGGCGCTTTTTCAAGGGGCGACCGTATCCAGATCGTGGAAATTGAACTGGAAATCCTGGGCTCCCCCTAGGGTGAAGTTCTTCATCTGGTTGGCCTGTCTTGACAGATGTTGGACGGGAGAGAGGCTGGCACGCAGGGGATTACCGCATCATCCGAGATGCCCGCTTTGTGACCAGGCGGTGGAGTCGATGGGCCACATTCTCACTGGGTGCTCGTTCTCGCGAACGATCTGGCATGAGGTGCTCTCGTGGATTCGATCCACGGCAAGCCCCCGTTGTGGGAGACGATTTTGTCGACTGGTGGAAATTGGCTCTGGGCTCCACCCCACGCTTGCTCCAAAAGGGAACCTCCTCTATCGTCATGCTCACCGCGTGGTGGATTTGGAAGCAGCGGAACGCAATCGTCTTCGACAACGCAAGACCCTCGGTAGGCGCCTTGGTGGAAACCATCAAGACCGAGGCTCGTTCTTGGGTGAGCGCGGGAGCTCGTGGCCTTGGGCTTCTTCTCCCCTAGTCTAGGTAGTGGGTTGAGTTGTAACGCGCGGGGTCGCCTGTTCCAAGGCTTGTACATAAACTCTCTCTTTCTATCAATGAATCGAAACGCAGCTCTTTTGCGTTTTCGCCAAAAATCTGTTGTACATCTTGTACTTCTTATGATTGCATCCTGCCAACTCGAATTTTATTCTTAAATTTTTACTGCATTATGAATTGTTTCAGCTTGGTCTGACTCTGATTTTTCTTCACAACTGTAGACGATATTTCAAGTAGCCTCCTAAATCTTTAAAACATTTGATTGCACGGTTATGAATTTTTTTTAACAACTGGGCATTATTCTGCTGTCTAGCTCCACTTAGTACTTTGGTCTGATGTTGGATTTACTGTTAGAAATCTTTGATTTCTTATCTATTTACATGCTGGCCTCCATTCATTTGACAAGGAGTTGTCCATGTACCCTGATGTTGTTGTTCGTACGTGGTCAGCGTGGTGTTCTCTTCTAAATATTTAGATAAATGTTCAGATTTCATTTTTTTGCAAGCAAATGGTGTGTCTTGATTCCACTTTTTGATTATCACACATCTTAATGTACTGATTTTAAGGAAACATATAAGCTTTTTTTTTAGTTTCGACAGTCTCATGAGTATATAGTATCTGTGTTTCATGTTGCAGGCTATATCACACCTGAGACAGACCCGACTTCTGACTAACCGTGAGCATGCAACCATGGGCAACCACTTCTGCTCCACCTCCCATATAGATTTTGTTCAAATGTCATGTGTTAGTGTTAACTAACAAGATTTGGTACAATGAAATTGCGAAATCTTCACCATCGAAGATATGCTTGCTGTTTTGATTGATTTTGTGCGGCTAATGTCCCTCATATTTGAGCTGGCACGTCTTCGAAAGAGAGATGGCCTTTTCAGATAGAATGCATGATGATTTGTCTTGCGATACTCGTATGCCTCCATGTTGCTGTAGTACAGGAACCTGTACGGCATTAGATTCATTTTTGAGGATTCATATTATTAGCATTCCATATAGGCGTTGCGAGAGAGACTTCAAGAGCAGCACTGGTTAGCCTGAAGAGAACAACTTCATTTTGTTAATTTACTTCCATGATAAAATCATCTAATTTCTATTGCCATGTTAGCTTGAGTAGAAGAACTTTGTGATGTTAATTACTTTGATTTTTATTGTCATGTTGATACAATCTTAAATACATATATTGCAATATTATGTTTTTCGAGAATGATTGCAATACTTTGTAACCGAATCTTCTTCCCATTTTTATGAAATTATTTGTCTATAGGTGTAAGGAACTCAATTTGCTCACCTGATTTATGATGGAAATTACTCATGTATGTTGGAATGTGTATTGCTGTCATGGATGACTGGTAAGTGTTCTTCTTTCTATTTAACGAGGGTACTACAATATCCAACCAACTATTATAAGTGCAAGTCTTTTTTTGTCTCCCAGATATGCTCATTCTACTTTTTTTGTGCATTAGCTGTGTTGGTCTTAGATACTTCTGTATCGTGGCATGTTCCACAACTCCTTGGTTATCACTGCCGCTGTGATTTCTATGTTGCCGGTTCGACCGCTGGGAAAACCAGATACTCCTCGATGATGGCGTGCCTCAAGGTGATGAACGCCATGGATGGCCACCTTATGAGGTTTCTCCTCAACATTAGCCCCCACTGATAGGGCCATATACGTACTATTGCACATGTCGCCTTGCTTGCCGTGTTTTCCGCCACTTTGACGGCATGGAGTTTTCCACCACTACAAGTACTGCGGTACAACCATGTCAACCTGGTTGCCAGCACTCTGATGCCATATAGTCTAACCGCGACGACGCCTTCTTCACCGTTAGTATATGTTGCCGATACCTTTCCTGGTGTTCCCCTCAATTGAAGAATATGTTCATTTTCTGGAAACAACAATCATGTGTTGTCTAATTTTATGTGTTGTCTAATATCAGGTCCTAATGTAAAGTAGGCTATATTCATGCCTCCCTGATTCTAACAGGTGTCATGGTTCCATGTTATCTCCTATTCAGATAAGTAGGCTACAAGAAATCTATGTCCTAGAGTAGAAAACATACAAACATGAGTTGGCACTTGCACCCTGCGCTTTGTAAGTTTGGAGATGTGTCTCTATTATGGTTTGCTAGGATAAGATGTATTAAATTGACTTCTACTGTTTCTCAACTCCCCTGATGCTTTGATTTTTTTCTCCTTATGATAGAAGTAGAGTTAGTATTTTTCAAAGTCTATCCATGAGTGTTTTATTGCAAACATGGTCATGTATGCTTCAGGTTGCAGTTCGGATAAGAGTTTGGGAGGGGCCTTTTTTAACTTAGTTTCATGTAATATCTCAACTTTATTATCTTTCGGCATGCTCAGCGATTCTGATTACACAGTTTATTTTACTTTTGATATGTATATTTTTACCATGCAAATATTTTTTATATGTTGCATAATATATGATATATGTCTGTCGTGGGACGTTACAATGACAAAAAACTGAATTGTTGTTTTCAAGGTGTTTCCTATTGTTGTGTTGGACTTTTTTTGCAGTTGTTCAACAATGAATTTTTTTCCTATCTATCGACGTGACGAAGGACTCTTTCGGTGTCACCTGCCGCAAGTTCTAGGTGGCATGTCCCTTTTTTTCAGGTGACAATGTCGGTATTGTATCATTCAGTCTTGTGTATTCTCTATGGCTGTGTATAGTCACAATTTTTTGGAACTGAAGGAAATGGGACCGTCGGTACACATGTATGCATTCCATTGTGAATATGGTTGTATATTATCTCTATCATTGTTTGAATCCATACATGGTCTCACACGACTACTGTGTTATTTTATCTTACACTAATTATTATGGCTGCTCATGTCATTTGCAAGAGGTGTCATTTTCCGATGTCACACATTGTCTTGAATATATGGCCATACAACAAGCTTCTCCAATTCATTTTTTTTTACCAAAAACATAAAATATATGATATTTTAGCTTTGTCAATGTGGTTAGATTCTGTAATAATGGCATGGTGAAATTTTGTCTGCACAAGCTCTTATCCGTTTATATGCATTTGGTGCTAGGAGAGGATTACTATGTAATTTAAATATTTTTCTTGCTTTGCAACCTGACCTAGGTTCATGTACTTGGTTAACTATTTTCCAGGCGCTCATATCTAGCTAAGCTTTAGGGTTCACATATGTTGTTTACCATGCCGTCAACCGCAACAGTGCCACGAGTGCCAAAATTTGTTGTAGGCGGCGCAGCAAAGCGCGCCTATCCGTCTAGTATGTTTGACTCTCGACAGCAGAAAACAATAAATAGGTAAAGTAAGTATTGCATGCCTTCAGTTTATAATTTTAGCTAGATGTTTAAATGCAAAGTTGCATGGGCCATCTTCATAGTATATAGACCGGCCCTTCGTAGGATCAGAAATGGGACCTGCGAGGAAAAGAAACCAAGTTGCAGTCAATGCGGCATCAAAGGGAAATATGAAGAATCATACAGCTCATTAACACATATAGTAAACTTGTGAGGCGAAACCGACATGGTTTTCATGTCATGGGTAAACGGCATGATTACACAAAGTAAAAAAATATATATAGAACCAAAGTAGTAGGTAAGTTTCTCGGTAGCACTACCCATGCTGGTTGGTTATATAAGTTCGGTTCCTGGTAGCACGCAGGGTTGCCGATGCGTTGCCACAACAGTATCGGGGTCAGGGGCATATTAGTAGTATAAAACATAGATGGTGTTTGCTGAAAAACTTTGTACAGCCATAGGTAGGAGAAATAAATGAAAGGGGCCAGCTACAGCTAACAAAAATAAATGAAAAAAGACTGCAAGTAACTGACCCATGCATGTATCTATCTAGCGATCAAAAAAATAAAATCAACTGATTCAGTATCATATCAATTGCTAGGAGACAAGCTTACATATCAAGAAGATATTCAGTTCAAGAAGTATTAAAGCTAAAGTGAAAGAAAAAAAATCATTTTGCTTGTACTGGATCCTGGCATGTATCTACATGTTGGTGGAATGGGAAACAGGGGCTTGGTGTATGTGTTGATACCTCCGCATCTTTGTCTAGGTAGGTGCAGACATTGCCGCTCCCGAGCCAGGAAGATGACCTTGGAGAGGGCCCTGGAGTGGTGGCCGGCACTGAAGAAGGAGCTTCACCGGCAGGGCTTACAATCTGCAGATAGAGAGAGAGAGATGACAAGCAGAAAGCAAGCAAGCATAGCTAAACGTGCAGGGCTTGAGAAGGTGAGGTTACCAGGCTCAATGGTCATAGCAGCAGAGGCTCGTGGTGGACACCGGCAGCATCTCCCATGCCTGCTCGCTCAGCACCTTCGTCGAGAGAACAGAAGCAGAAGAACAAACAACATCTGCAAGCAAACCACAATATACATTAAAGGCCTGAAACCGAATCAGTCCTCCACTTCACGACGCTACCTTGTCCACATAAGTAAATAAAGAAGTTACAGATTGACGTGTGTGCTCTTGCTTGTACAGCACGCAGAAAATGTGTACAAAAGCATAACAAGTAGAATAAGACCCATCCTTCAGTAGTAATCACAACAAGAGACGTAATTAAATGGGCACCCGAGAGGAAGGTCTGTTATGGAAATATTAGCAGTATAAATAGTTAATGTGTGGAATAAAAGGGGCAGAGAGATCATATTTCCTTCAGCACCATACCATAAGGCCAAAACACTACAACATTATAAGCCAAAAATTACACATCTCATAGACACATAAAGCGGGACTGTTGCACCAAATTTGAGTGTTGAAGTACAAAGCTTCTGAAGACAAAGCAGCGCGGCGTTTTAACTTTTAAGAAAACCTTAGTAGATATGTTTGATAATTTGTAGTAGCAGCACAGAGAAAACCCAGCTAGCCTAATTAGGGCTTGTTTGGCGGAAGTGTTTGGACTTGTTTCTCAGTGTATTATACCGGCCCAAACAAAACCACTGGAATACACTGCTGGGCCGTTTGGCGGGCCGGAATTGGACGGACCTAAAACCCAAAAACACGACCATACTCGTCGGGCTATCATGTATTCCAGACACTAGTACGACCTCGCGTTTTTGCGGTGGCAGCTCAATCGCTGACAGCGATGCCCACGTGACGACGCTTGAAAACCCCCAATTTGTACCCGATTGCCAAACGCTACAAGTAGCGCTACCAGTTCTCATCGAGATGGGATTGAATGAAGGAAGAGTACTGGGTGAGGTGGTGTTACACCCAAAACGCTTGGGATAATATCAGCAAAACACTAAGAAACGCTACTGCCAAACGAGGCTTTAGCGGGGACAGACAATATTCTGTAATTTTGTTTTACTGAAGCACGCTAAATTTAAATTCTAAAAAAAAAAAACTCATCGAATAGCCAAAACACATCTCTGGAACATATGTAGGTACATCTCCTGGGTCTAGGTGAGGAGCAAGGCATTGTAGCAGCAGCGTGTAGCAAAAAAGAATAGCAGCTGAGTCATGTATGATTCCATAGGAGAAATGAATTAATACGGTCTGTTGCAGCTAACCAAAAAAGAAAAAGACTGCAAGTAAGTAACTAACCAGCGGTCGAAAAATAAAATCAACTGATTCAGTATCATAAGCACGCTTTAATAGTTATATGCACGTTGCTGGAATGGAAAACAGGGGCTTGGTGTGTGTGTGTGTAGGTACCTCCGCGTCTTCATCTAGGTAGGTGCAGGCCTTGCCCACCAAGGCTGGAAGATAGCGTCCTGGCGTGGCGGCCGTTGCTGACGAAGGAGCTCCTTCGGCATGGATTAGCATCTGCAGAGAGAGGGAGAGGATGGGAGATGACCATGTGGCACAAGCAAGCAGGCAGGCCAAGATAGCAACACAATTAGGACTGTAGAGGGTGAGACTACCAGGGGCTCGACGGTTATGGCGCTTCGGACGGCGGCGTCGACTCCGGCGCGACCGACATAGGGAGAAGCAACCAATGACGACCGATTTGCCCTCCTCCTCTGGCAAAGAGAGAAGATTTCGAGTTCAGATTGAGATGGGGTGGGGAGAAGAGGATTCAAGTATGGCACAACAAATCACACCTTGAGCGTGCCCCTAGATACGGGCTACCGATGGTGGGCGAGCATCCTACTTGCAGGTCCGGCGGGATCTGGATGTGCGTTGTCCCCAGCTCTGCATCCTTGGTCCGGTGGGGCGGAGAGCTGAGTAGAGAAGAGGACGGAGGAGGCGGCCGATCCCGCGAGCAGCGGCGAGGGGGAGTAAAGGAGATGGAGCGGCGGCGAGAGGGGATCGAGCGCAGGGGTGGCGGCAGTGAGTGCGGGAAGATTGGGGATTTTCTTTTCTGAGATGGAAAGAATGGGGATGGATGAGGAGGGAGATGCGTGGAGTGGAGTGGATGGAGGTCAGGAGGAGACGCGTGTGGGGAGTTTTTGTTTCTTCGTTTCGCGGCGTTGGATGGGTTGGTAGGCCGTGGACGGCGGGGATCGAGCGCTAGGAGCCGATCCGCGTGGAGGGCCGGTTGAGCCATCTCATTGGGTCGACTTCCATGCCTGCATCGAGCAGAGTTCTCATTTAATTTCAGCGGAAAATGTGGTCATTGTAGAGTTAAAGCCGGCCAAAGCAACCAATTACATGCATACTACCTTAACTTAATTCCTTCCCGGGTCACGAAGAGACCTCGCACCGGGTGGATGCTTGTGGTAACGATCCACATGCATGCATTGATGCATAGTATGTCGATGCTTGGCATGTCCTACTACTACCCCTATAAATATAGCATGCATCTTGCAGTGAGATAATTCACCACACTAGCCCATCGATCAGTCTGTCGACTTACCTAGCGGATACCAACAATATTGCCACTGCTAGCGACGACATTGACACATCTCTTGGAAAGATCTCTTGACACATCCAGCGACCTGATCTGGTGGTGGTGCGGAGGATCACGGGTTCGGCCGATCAAGTTGGAGAGGAAAAGGGCGGCCGCGGTCAGTCGATTCGGTGAGTGATGGCGAGATGGGATTAGCAGAACTGGTGGGTGAGCGTAGGAGCGGCAGCGAAAGAAAGGGTGAGATGCGTCAAGACCGAGGGGCATGTGTTTCCATTTTCTTTTCGTTTGGGACGTTAGATGGTGTAGCTCCTGGACGGTCTCTATGGGTTGAACCGTGTGGAGGCTGGTTTTGTCATCTTACGGAGCATCGAGTTTGCCTCGTTTCTTTGTAATTTTCGTAGAGTAGGATCCCCTCGACGTTTTGAGTGGGTCCAACGCTCCAAACGGACTACGGCTGAGAAAGATCGACATCAAACTTTTAGTGAGAGGGCGGGCGCACAAGGTTAGATGTAATAATGGAGTAGCCCTACCTAGAAGGGACGTTGATAGACGTCGTCGTTGACCACTAGATAACTTCTATCTAGAAGGGACGTCGATAGACGTCGTCGTTTACCACTTAAAAAGAATCCGCATGACCAGAACTCGTATCGCAACCCCAAAACAGTTTCCTATAACCCAAAAAGGTGTGTGAAAACATGAAAGGGTCGAGTTTCCATGCCACATCCCCCAAGAAATCTGTAAACCGTTGACGATCGATCGAATACTTATGGAAACATGTTTGTTTTTAAGCAATCACATATTTCTCATTTATTTAATGAATATTACATTTTCAGTACTTTGAATGACGGGGCGATGCTTAACGTGTGGTCGAATACTTTGGGAATTTAGTAAGAATCCATGCCAATGTTAGTAAATCTTCCTTCACCTGATTATTCAAATAATACTTTGACATGGCTCCTAGTTAATTATTGTGTCTATGTGAAACGTCTCGTGTGCATGCACCAGAAACTATTGGACGCATGGGACACATTGGTTAGATCGTGTCAAGAAACTCTCACATGTATGATTCCCCTATTTCTATTTACAAAATCATCCAACATAACAATAAAATGCATGGAAATAAAGCGGCCTATACGTGACGGGAATTTTCGGCACGCGTCCTCGATGCGAAAAAATTGATGTTTGAATACCCTATTGACCTGAGAATTTCAATACCTCAGAGTCGCCTTGGCCACAACTGGTATGTGAAATTTAGGTTCGCAAAAAAGAAACACTAATTGTGAAATCTTCTTATACCCTATGTATGTCATGGTATCTACCATAGTGACGAGCAGACACATAAAATGATAAGTTGTAAGTTTTATTTTGTTTATAAAATAGTAAAGGAAACAAGGTGATGGCACATGAAATCAAAGCCAATATCTAACAACTAGGATAAAATAAGGACATGCAATGAAAAAATAACACATGAAATGACTTAGAATCACAGTCCCTTAGCATAAATAAGAGAATGGGATATGATCCAAATTCTAGGACTATAGATGAATGGCCCTGACGACAACATGTAATCGTGGTGGCAGGCGGGGAGTGAGGCGGCACAATGGGGGTGTCATCCACCGGTGTCATGCAAAAAATGGTAATGTGTGGTATAAAAAGGCACATGAAAAAATAGGCAACAGTTGTATCATAGCATAAAATAGTTAAGACGACGCATAACAAAATTAGTCAGATGATGATATGGAATTCTTATATCCTAATAGAAAATAAGGGTCAACGCGGAACAATGCAATGGAAAATGAAATTTACGAATTATACATCAGTTTTGGGCCTAATATTCATCACACGTGACAACCAAACGCAACATGTAAGGTAACGACTGTCTCCTAGAATAAACTAAAGACGCCCAATAATGGAATGGCAAGAAAATATATAGGCATTCATCGACTCCTAGCATGAACCCACTCCATAAGCCGTGTAGATGAGGTTGCAACAGCCTCCGCGCCGTCGTCGGGCCATCCCCGGCTGCCCGAGTAGCCAAGCAGCAATCCGGACACCACCTTCCAAGGGCCGCCGTCCGGGAGTCCAGTGCCCACCGCGCGCGTAGCCACATTCAGTGCCGCTGCGATGTAGGCGAGAGGTCTCCTGCCGCCATTGGGAACGATGAGGAGAAGGGATCCCACCATCTGTCAGGGAGCGCTTTGCCTGCCGGCTTCCTCCGGCGGCGAAGGGGGGTTAGAGGAGAGGTGGTGTGGGGGCGATGGCTAGGGTTGTGCCCGAGCCGTCCCTTGTAGTGACGCGAGAACCTCACCTCACGCATCGATAGTACGTGACCGGCACAACCCACGAGAGAATGAAAAGCGACCCACCCACGGTTGCACATGTACTCCATCTAAAAATAAAAACATGTATTGCACCGGTCTGGCCATCCGCGGGTCAACGGGCCTATGGCGTCTAGGAACGGGCCGTAACGAGGAGTCCGCCTCCGGAGCTGTGGGCACTGTAACATCCCAAGTATGAAAACTTACCATTTAGAATGTTTGATTTCTTGTTTATTAAAGTATTGCATCATGTCATCATATTTATTCTTTGTTTGCATTTGTTTTGCATCTGTTTTTATTCTGTTTTCATAATGGAAATTCAAACAAGAATTCAAATACTTTACTTCATACTTGCTCTGTTACAATCTTTCAAATGAAAAGTTCAAAAACAACCAATTGTTTCCAATTAAAACCAGAAGGTTCAACCATTAAAATTTTGGCTTTTAATAATTCAATTAATCCAAATGTTATTTCAAATTCAAATCAAAAACATCAAACAGCACACAATTTGAAGTTATGAATATCACCAAAACAATTCCACTCATTTGTTCCAATTAAACCATAGGGTTCACCCTATTAAAAATATTGTTTTCCATAATAATCAAATAATCCCAAAATTCACTCAAATTCACCTCAATTTCAAACAACACCATAAATTAATTATTCTTGGAATTCAAAACTTGCATTTGGTTAATATTCCATTAAGGGGTTGACACAAATTTTTCTGAAATTTTTGCTAACTCCAAAATCATCTTTTTCTTCCATTTCTTTTTGCTGCAAAAAAAACAGAAGAATAAAATTCGAAAAAATAAAAACGCGCGCAGCAGAGGCAGGTGGGCTCAGCCCCGCGCGAGCCAGCCCACCACTTACCTCCCGCGCGGCCCGGTACCGCTTCGCATCGCCTCCTCCTCCTTCTTTTCGTACGGCAGCGCATCCACCACTGCCACGGCGGCAGAAGTGGCGCTCCGACGGCCAGCAACGCCTCTGGCCCCCTATAAAGCAGCCCTAGGCTTCCCTGACGCCGCCCTAACCTAGCCTTCCACTCCATCCCCTCGCGCCGCCGTCTTCCTCCCTCTCCCCAGCGAATTTTCGCCACCTCTGCCACCGCAACCGAACGACGCCGTTTCTGAATTCCGATGACCACCGCCGCCATGGATCCTCCAACCTAGCTAGCCACGGGGAACTGTCCGTCTCACCTCCCTCGACAATGTCGACACCTTCTCGGCCACGGGGACGCACGGGATCACGACCGCCATCCTCGCCGCTGTCGGCAACTCCCACCTCACCGGAACTCCGTGACTGAACCCGAGAGGCTCACCGCCGTTGCCATCATCCTCATCCCCGTCTGACCGCGGGAATCGCGTCACCTCTTCTCCCTTGAGCCTTTGGACACTTCCCCGACGCCGCCTAGCTGCTGGAGCGCCGCCGCCGTCGTCGACCTGCCGCCACCGGATCGTCCCCGAGCCTCTGCAGCGACTCCAGCCGCCGGTGAGGCCACCGTGCCCTCCTCCTCCCTCTCTGCTTGCGCAACACGAGCACGCACGCATCACGCACACGGCCTGCACCCCAGCAGCAGCACGAGCACGACGCCACGGTGATCGCCGCCGGCGTTTCCTCTCTGACGAAGTTCAGTTAAACACCTGCACAGAAAAATTCAGTTAGCGTTTCTGAAGAATACATGGGTTGCGCATCGTTTACTGACAAGCAGCGCTCACCACCGCAGTGGCAGTGCACTGCACCCCTCGCTCACGCGCCCGCGGGTTCGAGTCCTGGCTCGCGCACGGGAGAAAAACCCAACCTTTTTTCGCGCAGTGCTGACAGGGTGGCCCCCTGTCAGCCACTCTGTTGCCACGCAAGCACGCGCTGGTCCAGGGCCCATCTGGCAGTGCCTTGGGCTAGTTTCTGTGTGGTAACAAAAGTTTTAACCTTTTTCTGTTTTAAATCTAAGCCCTTTTAAATTAACAGATTGGTCCCTAATTTGGAAATGCAAATAACTTTCAATTTAAAACCCCAAATAATAAAAATAAACTATGTGCACTGCCCCAAATTCAATTATCTACCTATTGGTAACATTTGTTTTCTATTTTGAATTTTCCAAATGCAGTTCAAATTTGAATTCAAACCATTCATTTGTAATTTGATAAAATCCATAACTAATTCATACTTAATCCAAATAATGCAAATAAAATATGTTTTCCATGATATTTCAAATAACCTTTTCAAATATAGATTCTGTTTCATGTTTTGAATAATTAAAATTGCTTAAATAATTTAAACCTTGTTTAAATCATTTAAATTTGATAAAATCATAACTTGCTCAAATTAAATTATTGTTGAACATGCAAAATATGTTTTCAAACTAGAAAAGTATAACCTTTTCAATGTGAGTTTGAATTTATGTTTTGAACAAATAAAATTCAAATAATATTCAAACTTGTTCTAAATTCATTTAAAACTTGTTTAATCTTGTTTAATTCATAATTAAATCATTGTAATTCCTTTTTCAATATTTGAAACATGTAATCCAACTAAAATTTTGTATTCTTTTCAAATATGAATTTTGTTAATTATTTTGCACAATTTAAATTGGTGAAAACAACAACTATTTGTGTAATCCCTTTAAGGAACCAAAATTCCCTTTATTTTGTTGTTTTCCTCATCCATGCATCATACTAATCCACTTTCACCTGTTGGTTAATTAGAAAACAATTGTTTCAACCAAAATTCATGGGCTTTTCATATGCAACTCAAAATTGCATATGAGTCCATTTAAATTGAGTTACAAAGTCCACTAGTTTATTTTGATGCATACATTTAACTTGACATGCATCATCCCATGATTGTGCACTATGCCATGGTATTGATTGTTTATCTTTCTGCATTGTCTGTTTGCTTCTTCTCGGATAGACGACGACGTTGAGACAGACGATCCTTACAGCACCCCTTCTGAGGATCTAGCTCAGTACCAGGCTGCTGAGTTTGCAGGCAAGTTATCACTCACATGAACCACTGTGTTCCTTTCAACATTGGTTACCGATACTTTCCGTTGTCTATTTATGCTAGCCATATGTATCGGTGTTTCTGTTACGAACCTATCACATGAATCCCTTAACCCTGATATTGCCTCACCTCCACTCCTACAACCCCATTGTTTGAGCCAGTGTCTTACTAGCATGCTTAGGTTGTTTTGCTCGAGTCTGTTACCCGTTACTTTCTGCTAATATAATTCTATTATGTTCTGGGGGCTCGATGTTAATCAATCAACCTGTTAATAATAATATGCTGATAAGGCACCGGCAGGAGGCCCTGTGTGGTTTTGAGGCCTGCTAGTGTCGACCCTAATAGGAAAAGGGTCTTGTCTACTGATCCATGATGAGCGCACTATCCGCATGTGGGAAGCGTGTATGGGAGCCCCCCTCAATTTGATTCGATTCGCATCTCGTCCAAATCGCCTCATTTAGTTCGTGTTTTCTATTTGCCGCATGCATGTTTTTGCGAGCCCAGCGCAGGGTGGAACTTTTGTAGTCGGCATATAGGGGGACACGTTCTTAGAGTGCTATGAGGGTCCCCTTTCTTCGGGGCTCGATTAGCCGTGCGCCCAAGGTGCTTTGGGCTTGATGCGAAGAAGAGTTGAGTTGTGTTGAGTGCCCCGCTTGGTGGGAGGCATCCCATCTGGCGGGTTATTCTTACGTGTACGGCCAAATTGGTGCACCCCTGCAGGGATAAATCTTCTCGAGAAGCCGTGTTTTCCGCGGTTATGGTTGACTTGGTGAAAGTACTGGCTAACAAGTACTCAGAACAAACACCTAACTATTGATAACTTGACTAGTAATAGACTTATTGACACAACAACTTGATCCATTATTCATTAATCCAACTGTGTGAGTTATCCTCGGATTGCTTCTTTGGATAAGGGGCGAGATCCAGGATGGGTTTGTTTGGTGGTTAGTTATAGTTGGTTACGATACGATATCTTATCTTCTTTCTGTTAGCCGGAATTGGTAGAATCTCTGTAGTTGGTTAGCGCAGCCAGTTGCAACATCTTTTATATCCCCTTTCTTCCGTTGAACCCAAGGCATCTGTGCTTGGTGTTGACGGGCTACATTTTGGTGAACTGTGAGTCTTGCTTGCCAGTACGTTTATGTACTAACCCCTTTGGGGCTGTGGTTTCCGCAGACTACGCTTACGAGGATCCCAGTGACGGCTACTACGTGGAGTTTGACGAGGCTGCTGACGAGTAGGTAGCGGACCCGGGCAGGATCCGAGGCTACGTGGATGGGCTCCGTCTTTCTTTCAGTTCCCGGCTTCTTAAGCCTATTTGGATTTGTCTGTACTCAGACCCTTTGAATGCTTCCGCTGAGATGTAATGACGTTATGTTGGGACATGTGTCCTCTGGATGATTGTATTTGCTATCTCTGCTCTAGTGAGAGCTATTTGCAACTTATTTCAATCTTTTGTGTCTTAGAGATATGTTGTGCTATCATTCTGTTACAAGCCGTTGACGTACCATGTGTGTATGGTATGAAGTACGTCAATGGTAGTATCCTGATTTCTATGGGATAGTTTACGTCGACGCTGAACAGATAGGGGTTGGTTGTCACACATACGTGTGTTGGCCTACTCGTAAGAGGACACGGGTGCCGGTAAGCCCCGTAATCCAATCTACTACTGTTCAACGGAACGACGAGTATCCTTTAGAAGTCCGGGTGCGACAGGCACCAGTGATGGTCATGGTGAGGTGGTAGCGGCACGGCAGGGAGAACGGGGTAGCGGCCCCGGAAGGTGAGCTACACGACCGTTTTGACGGCAAGGCGGCGTTGCGGTGGTGATGGCCCATCTCTTTGGACCATGTGGGTGGCGAGGAGTGGTCTTTGGACCATGTGGGTGACTTGCAAATATACTACAATTTTTTGCGAATTCCGGTCGCATTTTGTTTTGTCAACCTTGTTGGCCCGTTGGAAGAATTGGATAGCCTTTTTGCAACTTCGTGGCTTTTGTTCATGGGTATGAAGAGAGGGAAGAGAAACCGATGTTCTAAAATTTGCATGTCATGGAAATAGCCTTGATCACAACTCATATACAAAAGTTTCCCACGTGAAAAAATACTTTTACATGATAGGTAATAAATATCATTAAATGCATAGAGTAATAACATGTGACAACAAAGACGACCCACCAAATCATACGCAATAGTTGCCTCCTAGCATAAAATAATAAAAATCGACTATGAGACGACACATTAAATGATAGATAATAGCTATTTTTGGGCTCAAAGAAGGCCCCAATAAAACGCGATCCTTGGACACATGAAATGACGGATCTTAAGCTTTCATTTCATGCATAAAATAATAATCGCGGGAATAAGAAAACACACGAAATAATATGCAGAAAATAGAATAATAACGTGATAACAAGGGCACATGAAATGATAGGTAATAATTATCTTGCTCTCCATGTCAGCCACAATGTCCTTCTGCGGGGCTGGCAAGGGAGGAGCAACAACCATGACTTCTTCCTCTACCTTTCAATCCTTTGCCCAGGTGCTCTAATGTTTCATTGTTGACTGTCCTGGTAGCTACGATCTCGCATATGCCCTATTGGGGTTGCTTGTTACCATGCCGCCAATAGAACCGACCCCTCTCAACTTGGCTAGTCGCCGCTTTGACGGGAATTCGAAGGCCACGTGCCCACCATCTTCCGTAACAACACCTTCCCTTCTTCTTCTAGTAGTATATAATTTTGAGGTATTCACGACGTAGTATAGATAAATCGGGGCGTGGTGGTCTTGGTGGAGATCGGGGCTGGAGGCAAGGTTGGAGAAGTAGGGGGTAAGCCGCCCCCTCCACAACGATTGGATTTTCTTGTGTACTACTCATGTGCATACATAGTAAATCTAAAAAGTGGTTTCCTAAGACAAATCTTTGGCTCCACCTTGGCGACGATGGCCATCAAGAGTTAGGTCGCAATCGTTCTTGTAAGAGCATCTCTAACAACCGCCCTATTATAGGGCAGGTTTTTTTCTTGCATTATAGGGAAACTGATTTTGTATTTTAAGGCAACAAAACATCTACAACTTTACCCGCTGTCCTATTTTAGGGCACCACTGCCCAACGTGTAATACATCACAAACGCAAAATTTGAAACCAAATTTAGAAGTCACGTGTAGTTTTTACACACAAACTGTGATGCATCCGTCGGCACGCTCCAACACCTACGTACTACCTCATGTCCAGCTGCATGCATGCATGTGCATACACGACCGAGGACCGACGCGTTAGGTTAGCGAGATTTTTCGAAACAAAATCGAGCCAAGGGTCTCCAAGGCGGTGGTGGAGAAGTTTGAACTAGCAACAAGTGATGTCAGACCTCAAAATAAATCACGGTGATGCGAATACATGACAAGGACTGCGAGTTATAGGTGGGCGAGCCATTTCAAAACAAAATAAAAGACTAGGGTCTCCAAGGCGGTAGAGAAGCTAACTCTAACAGCCAGTGGTGTCAAACCTGAAAAGAAATCACGGTGACGCGCATACACGTCGATGAGGACCACGGGTTAGGTTAGCGACCCCCTTGACAGACATGCGTTGTCACATAGCTACGTAGGTTACGGACTTTAATTATTAGGGGGAAACACCCCATTTTGGTGGAACAAGGTAGTATCTTGTGACAGTTTGGGTCCAAATATGGTTTCTAATGATTTCTGTAACCTATCCAAAATGTGTGAGAGATAATATTCACACACATTACATATAACACTTACGCAATTTCCCGGCATGGGCAGTTGTGAGAGACAAAATTTGCGACGTCATTTTAGGTGGATGGAGACCGCTATCTGGAGGACACAAATTTCTCCGATTGGTAAAAAAAAAATATAACCATACTAAAAAAATATATAGTCATAATAAACAAGAACATATCATAAAAATGAAGAGTAAAAAAATATAATCATAAAAATGAGGGGGAAAATTAGCTATGGGTTAAACCCTACCCTGTAAGCTATGCGTACAGCTTAAGTACGTCGATGGCTGCCGTCAGCGTGCAGTGACCCACGTCGACGACTTTTTTACGCCGACGGTGGCCGTCGGCCTTACAAGGTCTACACCGACGGCTTGTTTTTTGCCAATGATCAGGGCATCAGGCGTCGTGCTGGCCTGGCTCGGATCTACGCCGAAGAACCGGACAAAATGTCGTTGGCGTAGACCTAAACCCTCGGTGCATCGGCACGTTCCTGTAGTGGACATATGGACGAAGCACATAGTTGATTCCTACGAAATACATGCATATACGTGACACTAAAAAACGATGGTGGTCAACTTAGTGCAAGTCGAAGATCCGTAGCCGCCGCTCCGACATCCACGCCATCCATAGGGCCGCGCACCACCTAGACGAAGACAAAGAATCGCCGTCGCCCACCACCAACCCCCAGCTCACTCGGCCGGTGGAGCATCCAAGGAGAGGCCACAAGAATCACGTGACGCGGGAGAGCCACCCTCGCCCGATCCTGCGAGGGATTTAGGGTTTATCCCGGAGAACTCGGCTTGGAGAAGCAAGAGCACCGCCCCGACGACGCCTTCATGAATATCACTGAATACAATATGGTTTCATTTAAATTTAGTGTAAGGACCCTACCAATATATGTTTAGTCCTACGGAATGTATAATGGAAGGGGTAGTTTCCCCTAGTTTGTACAAATGTTTGATGAAATTCAGAGCCATGTTTGGTCTTTGTCATAAATAAGCATACACACACACAAACAAAAATGAACTAGTACTTACATTTTCTCTTTGGAAATCCAAGGCGGCGAAGAAGCTAGGACTAGCAGCCAGTGATGTCAAAGCTCAAAAGAACTAACGGTGATCCGTATACAAGACGAAGACCGCGGGTTAGGTTAGCGAGATTTTTTAAATCGAAACTGAGGCTAGGGTGGCGGTGGAGAAGATAGTAATGGTGACGTGTGTTGGTGGGCGATTGATCCGGTGCTGTCGAGGCCTAGCCTTGCGGGGCTCCTCTACGCCCGATCGTCCGGGGGTGAGGATAGGGTTTTTTGGGAGAAATCTTTTCAAAAGTTGGGGTAGATCCTGTTTTTGGTTTTCTAGGGGATAACCTAACACAACTAAAAATTGGTTGCACTATTCTACTCTTTTCTGGCGCACGTGTATTGGGTACCCCGAAAAGCTAGGGTTTCTCCAGCGGGTCTAGTGTTTCGCCAGAGAGGTGCTCCGGATTGTTTGAATCCAACCAAAACCTAGATGGTGCCATATCACATGTGTATAAGTTTTGTTTTGGTCTTAGATGTCCAAGATCCCACTTCGGCGTGTGACCGCTTCACCGACATCATCTTCTCTCTTGTGATTTTATGTACTTGTAGGTTGTAGCCCGAAACTCCCACTTTGGGTGAACCGGGGTAATATTTTAAATAGTTGGGGTGGATCATGTTTTTTGTTGTTGCTAGGGGCTAATCTAACACAACCAAGAAATTGATGCACTTCGCTCCTCTTCAGTCGCACGTGTAGGGGGTACGCTCATAGGAAACAACGCTTCGCGGGCATCGGAATACCTTCAAACCTTGCATGTGACCGTAGAATATGTATGAAAGTGTGGTGGAATGTTGAAAGATTCAAAAACTAGTTCCACGGTGTGACCCCTTCACACACATGCGCTATCACCTAGAAATACTTCCAACCCTATACATTACATGTGTCATTTTGTTGTCACATATGTGTCAATACCCTATACCCCTACACCGTAAATCTATACCCTATACCCCTTCACACACATGTGTCAATACCCTATACCCCTACACCGTAAATCTATACCCTAAACAAAAAACCTAGACTGTAAAACCTATCCATTACATGTGTCATTTTGTTGTCACATATTAATACTTTATACTAGGAGACGATTATTACCTATCATTTTATGTGTTGTTTAGTGAATGTTCAAATCAATATTGTGTGTAATAATTATTATACCAATAGAGGATAACATTGTTTGCTTTTTACACATATGTAGTGTTTTTGTATTTCCTTCTGCTTTTTATTCAACTTGACGATATTTCATGGTGTCTTGAAAATACTCTCGACTATTATCCCTTGATCTAGTATATTTTTTTAATCCAGTGACATCAGTGAGCACGAGGATTATACCACTGCCATTAGTGGTGGCGCATGGGCACCTAAGCCGTGTGTGAAGAACTTTTCTTACGACTATCAAGATACAACACATACATTAAAGAAATAAAGATCCCACCATATTGTCACATGCATAGCTACCCTATGTTTTGCTTGCTCTTATATGTTTTTTATTTGATATTTAAAAAAAAATTCATATACCACTTCATACTGAATTCTCATGTTCCTATTATTTTTTGTGAAATTTTTATATAAATTATGCATGGTATTTATACCATATGTTATTATTTGATTACAAAATTGATGATATTTATGTCATATTAGTTTGATAATATGTTTTATCATATAAATAGTCCCATGGTGTACAACTATTTGGTATGTGTTATTTCATGTGAATTATAATATTTTTTGTCATGTACTCCCTCCTACTCATAAGATCTCACATGCTTTCTTGCATCTCTCTCTCGATCCCTGTCCACAAATTTACCAACTTCAAACTTTCTTGCGTGTTCAACCTCAAATTACCCTCTGCCATATCTCTTACGAAATACTCTCATTACAAATGTGGCATCCCATCACCTCATACTATATCTGCTTCCCTACCGGTACTCACCACACGATTGACCACGTACCTCCATCGATACACCTCCTTCGGAAAGTTGTGCGTCGACGTCATTGCCGAGCTCCACTATCGGCGTTGCGTGCCCAACTAAAGTCTAGGCGTAGAAACCCTATATATGTGCTCTAGGGTGACTAAGCTACATAGACACGGTATCCTGCAAAGACTAATGTTGCACAACTCATTCATCCTGATCTGAGTCAAAATTTTCAATCTAGCTTTACTTGTTCCGAATTATTAATAAAAGACCCAAATACCACGATTGTACTCAAAACACATAAACTTGCGACCCAAATACCGGGCGCTACTCTGCATGCGCCTCCTTCTCCTTTCATGTTTGGAGCAACCTCGTCGCGTGCTACAATAGTCGTTATTTTTAATGTGGAAAACAAACCCACGATTTAAATAGTTACGGATATAACTAATTACATATTTAAATATTCTACGAGCCTTTCTATTGAAAATGTGTAGCTAATATTTCTCACATGGGCCGCTACAAGTTTCTTGTCGGTGCAGTTAAGCTCGTGCGGCGGGCAACCAAAACTCCACCACAGAGCCGCGCCATAGGCCATGAAGCGGCCGAAGGGACGCTGTCGCACGCTGAGCAAGTCGCCGGAGCTCTTTGGACCGCGACGGGGGGCCATGGCAGCGGTGGCGAGGATTGGGTGGGTGGGGGCGACGGTGCAGCGGTTGGGTAGTGGTCGGGGCGGTGGTGGATTTTGCGTCGGTGGCTGCGGGCGGCGGAGTGGGTATAAAAGGGCAGTTGCGGGAAAGTTTGGTTTTGTGGTTAGAGATTGTTAGATATGGTGTAAGTTGTCTAGTTGAGGGTGTGATGATAACTGTAGGTAGGCATCTAGAATTCGGATGGCGATGATGGGTTAGAGTTAAGAGTAGCCTAGACGTGTGATGCATGGATGTTGAGGTGCACATGCATGCGCGCCCTCATTAATTTTGAGGTACTCGATATGCATGTTTTTATTTATAATTTTTGGTACATACTATAGTAGGTATATGCAGGCATGCATGTACATTTTTTTTTAGAAGTTCGTGCCGTTTGATTAATTCGGTATAACTGCAGGCACATGGCTCTTGTACATTTGTTTTGTTTGGACAATGAGTGGACGAGAAAAGAGAGGAAGAAAAAGAAAAGTGGCAGGTAGATAGGAGTTAAAAATAGAGAAAAAAAGAGGCCCAGCCCATTAATTATGTGGTAGGTAGGAGTTGAATATATGGATCGTGGATGAATTTGAGAGGAGAAAGGAAAACGGAGAAAAGTTAAGGTCGTAGGTAATGTAAATATGGGCGATCATCCTGGTTTAAGTGACGTGATTTATTTGCGCTTCCTTCCGCTACGCCACAGAGAAAAAAAAACCCGGAAAAGAGGCCCAGCCCATTATGTGGATGGATGGATTTTCTTTTTTGTTTTTTGCAAGGGTGGATGGATGGATTTGAGAAAGAAACGGAAAAGAGTGAAACTCGTACGTACGTAACATAACGCGTACGAGTTATCAGCCCTTCCTTCCTTCACAGAGATCGGTACGTGTCAAAATAAAAGAGCGAGAGAGAGAGAGAAAGATGGGATCCAGCGACAAACAAGGGCTCCAACCGCTATAGCAGCTCAAAAAAGAAGGGATGCATGTACGTACGTGGTCAAACCGGGAGCAGGCCAGTAACGTGCCATCCGCGCGCGTGCTCAAACAAGGCATCGATCGCTTGGGCAGTCGCGGCGTTGCCTGTGTTCACCAAGACGTCCATTGGGCAGTTCGAGGGGCTGGAGGGCGCTGACCGACGTGCAAGTGCTCTCACGTGCGGTGCGCGTTGATGAAGCCTTCCCGTCCCCCTGCCGCCACCGGAGCAGCAAGACGGCGTGGTGGAAGAGCACGGGGTGCTGGTAGATGGTCATGAGGGTGAACAGAGCGTTCAGGATCTGGTTATTGATCTCGACCCACCGGTTGCGGAGTGCCCTGCGCGGGAAGGCACCGTCGAGGGCGCCGAGGAGGAGAAGGCCGAGCATGGAGCCGGACACCGCGACGCAGAGCCCCCACGCGAGCAGTGCGAGGTGCGCCGGGTGCTTCAGCCACCGCTTGCAGGCACTCCCGACCGACGCCGGGCTGAGCCTCCGGATTAGACGGCGGGCTCGTCCTGGAGCCCGCCGGCTGTCGGTCATTGTGCCGGGCGCTTCTTGCTCAACGAGAGGGTTGATGGAAGGTGCACTGTCGGGCTCGCCGAGCTCCAGTTCCAACTCCACTTCGGCGTCAGTCCCCGCCGTGTGGTGATCTCGACGAATCCATGGACTCCGTGTCCAACAGAATCGGTAGGAAAGACGGGGCTTGTCGCAGCTACAACTAGTAACCGTGCAGTGTAGAAATTAACCCGACACGAGGATAAAATGGAAGTAGGCACCGCGTGATGTTATCTAGGTCAAGAAAAGTGCACACCATAGTAATGATAGAAACTTCTATTACAAAAAAGTTCTTTGACAAGTTTAATTAACTTAGCAAGAAACAGGTTAATCCGATTTTTTTTTTCTGAAGAATCTTTGAAAACAGGGGTCAAATAACTAAATAAGGAGCTAACACAAAATAAAAGAGAATACAATGCTGAGGAAATGGACAAAAAATGACATAAGGTCTCATTTAATCAGGGCGGAGTCTTCCTGGTTGGCAACCAGATGTCAGCAATGGCGCTGAAAGCTAAACGGGAGGACCGAGTCACCATAAGATAGAGCAGCAGCAATTTTGACTGGACAAACTCCAAAATCTCCATACAAGCTGACTTGGAAATGAAAAATAAATTTGAAGGCATTGAGCCTTTCTTTCTTGACGCAGTTCAGCCAATAATTAACACACCTATGTTGACGTAGCACTTGAAATTATCTCTGGAAAGCAAACGGTTGCTTAAACTGCTGCTCCAAATCGAATATGTATCCCAGATGTTCAAAAAGAAAAAAAGAGTACAGAGCCGCCAGATGTTCAAAAAAAAAGAGGAGAGAGAGCCGCCAAGCGGGAAAAGTCCATTGCCGCCCAGGCCAACCTTAACCACCGCCTAAAGCCCACAAAGTAGGATCCCATATTCCGCGGGTGCAATTAGAAAAGAGAATCCTCTCGTAACCACCTTCCGAGAGAGAAATTCCAGCAAGCGAGTGAACGACGCGTGGCGGTGGTGAGTGAAGCGTACAACGAGCACATATTTATTTTGAGATCGGTTTTTTAAATGAAATATCTCAGAATTACTAACCGTTTTTATATTTGACATCCTCGCGTCGAGATCTTTAAAACTAGATCCCATATTGATAGGTTTCGAGAATTGTTTTCCGTACTTTATACTCCCTGTTTTATACATTTTGTACTTTTAATAGCAGTTTATACATCTAGTAACAATGTATACCGATACACGGCTTCATCTCGATATTTTTATACGGCTCGGCTTCGCCTCGATAACCATTTATAAAGAACTTGAAGGAGTACATAGGTCGTTGTTCGCATTGGTCGAAGCGTGTATTGGTCGTAGTGCGTGCTACGGGCTCGGCGTTGCTCGTACTACCGCTCACCTAAAAGTACACACATGTATCTGAAAGTATACAAAAGTTGATGCTGAAAGTATACACACGTTGTACCTAAAAGTATAAACGTGGTGTACCTAAAAGTACACGCACGTTTCTATACACCGAGCTTAGTACTGTATATACACCCACGCGCTGCTTATGGGTGTATATCCACGTTGGTACTGAAAATACACGGTGTACAAGCACACTGCTACTGGCTATACACGGTGTACATGGTGTAAACCCACGCGTCTGCTACCGGATGTACACGTATGTTGCTACTGGAAGTATAAACTGACAGGGAAAGTATAAAGTATATAGAATAGGGCGTACAAAGTCTGAAAAAAGAAGTTTCTCGAAACCTATCAACATGCGATCTAGTTTTGAAGATCTCAACGCCAGGATCTCAAATATAAAAACGGTTTGTAATTTCAAAAAACGGTTCTTAAGATATTTCGTTTTTAAAAACGAATCTCAAAATAAATGAGCACGCCCGTCCGTGTGAGAGAAGAAAAAATCCCACCAAAACTAAGGAGATATACCAGAGCAACGACCATGCGGTAACTATTTGGGCCAGCACAATTCGTTTCCATTGTTTTTCTGTTTCTATTTCTACTCTCACCGATCCATAAAAAAAAGTCGCTCAATTTAGGGAGTATTGTTTTCCCTCTCCTTTTTTTTGCTTATGTTCTTTTCAGTTTTTTCTTTCACAAAATTATTTAATTATTATTTTGTCTCGTAATTTTTTTGAAATACATTAATATTTCGTCCATAAATATCATTTATTTTGAAATATTTGGATATGTTAAGATTCCACTGAGCAGTTATATTAATACTTAATTCTGTTGGTTCAATGCTAAGTTCTTAGACTATGATGCGGTACAACAATTAATGAAGAGAGAGATGACAGTGGTGTATCTACGTAGTATGTACCGTATCATAGCACGTAAAACTAGATATTTTAATAACAAATAAATCTGATACACATATTTATATTGTGATTGTATAAAAAAATAAGATGTGTCTATGATACTATTGTATGATATTAAGAATTATATGAGTAGTATCATACACCAGTATCATTTGCATGACACTAATATACGTTACTGATGACGGGAAATGGGCCGATAGAAAAATACTACTACGCAACCACGTCATAGAGACAGATAGAATATAATATATAAAGTGCGTCAAAGTAAATGAGACAACTATCAAGTATCGCAGGTACTTTATTTTCAGAACTCTTACATATACATAAAAGAACTGTTAATTACATCTCCGGAGAGAAAACCCCTGATTAAGAATTCCAACATAACTATTACATGGCATCATAACACATGAATACTACAAAATGTAGAAACTAAAAGAAACTACAAAATGTAGAAATAAAAGATCCTCCTCGCTGTCGTCGACGTCGGCGCATTCGGGGAGGCATGAAGTATATTTATGCCAATATATGGGTTGCATAATGTCCATCATTTAATTTGTTTTCATCATATCATATTTAGCATGTCAGTATATAACACTGCATACTTTGTTTGTTTTCAGAATTTTGGTAAAGTAGTGTTTTATCCTTTCATAATATGGAGATGGTTTTAATGGTTAACTAACCGGTTTAACGAGCATATGTGCAACATAGGGCACAACTCTTTTTATGAGTTACTTTATCATGCATTTGATTTCTATATGCATGCATGGAATTTAAAGGATATCATGTTCATTTTATAACAATATAATATTTGGCAAGCCACATATGAGGAGGCTATGGAAATTGATGATGCACTAAGTTATGTTTAGCACAAGCGACATGGGTATGATCCTAGTCATAATATTTGCATGGGTATATGCACCTATATGAGAGGAGTGCATGGTTTCATCTTAATCTATATGAGATTATCTTATAACATGCACACACCTATATGCAGTGCATAGTTTGATTTATATGGGACTATCTTTTGACATGTAAGTTAGTTTTCTACATGCACATTACCCATACTAGTTCAAATATGTCACATGGAACTAGTGAAATATTTATATGATTTTAGATTTCAGATTCATGAGAAGATTTTATAAAGTTCGGCTTCACTTGTATTATTACTATCATCGTGCAGCGGTATGCCCACGTGTAGCCCAACCAAGTGAAGTATGGTGATTTCCCTTTGTTTGTGTTATCACTATCATAGCATAGAGCATAGGCTTGTAATGAAACCAAACTCGGAGTATGTGCCAATTTATATTTACATGGGTAATATAACAATTGTCAATTTAGTTTAGCTATATGAGACTAAACAATGCATATCGGAATTGTCATGTATAAGTATTTTGATTATCATACTTATTTTAATATTAACAACATGGTGCACTATATTATATCTAGTGCAAAATCAACATAGGAAGTCACACAATTCATTTAGATGATGCATGCATCCATATGAGGGAATACATAAAACGATTTATTTGATGATTGCAACACTGGGATGCAGTTTAGGGGATTTGAATATAATATCATATGGGGAAAATATGTCCTAGTTTCTATCAGGCAGGACTTCTTGAGCTCAAACAAATAGGGAGTTTTATTTCTACTTCTATCCTTGATTTGTATCATCATGGGGATCGGAATCACCATGAGACCAAAACAAGTTTTAATTTACCATGACATGTACACGACATGGAACATATATGTATCCTAATTTCCATCAGCTAGGATTTTCCGAGACCCGAACAATATGAGGTTTTGATCTTTATTTCAACCCTTAATTTGTATCTACATGGGACCGGAGTCACCATGCTGATCAAATAAGGAGTAAATCAATTTGAGGAATTAGCGTACATACGACTCTATAATCAAGAATGAAGGCAAAATAAGAGCCACTCAATTTGTTTCCATTTCTACCCTTAATTGTATCTACATGGGACCGGAGTCACCATGTTGATCAAGTAAGGAGTATGTTAACTTATTTATATTTCTATCCTTAATTTGTATCTCCATGGGACCGGAGTCGTCATGCTGACCAAATAAGGAGCAACTTAGTTTGAAGGTGTAGCAACATGCTTATGGCCATACGATCAAGAATAAAAAAAATGGGAGTTTAGCTTTGGCATCCTTTTCCCATACGCACATGTACTACCAATATTCTAGTCAAGAACTGTACAAGGTATTCAGTTGTGGTGTATGTTTAGGAATGACACATCCATGATTAGTTTGAGTAATATTTTATTTCCGCCCTTAATTCGTATCAACATGGAGACCGGAGTCACCATGTGACCAAATAAGAGATAGAATAATTTGGACAGTGCATACGCGTATGTATAATAAAGCCTTGCGGCTACTCAGTTTTGATGGCATTTAAATATTAATTTGTTGATCTAATGGAAGAAATATATCTTGATTTCTATCGATGAACGATCACAACAACTCACATTTAATCTGTCCTTAGTTTGTATCAACATGGAGACCGGAGTCGCCATGCGACCAAACCAGGCAGATTTAACATGCTAGACTAATCATTGTATGGATTCAACTGCCAAATCAAGAATAGGAAGGAGATGAGAGTATAGATTTGGGCTCGTTTTCTCACCTGGGCAGCGGAGCAGCACATCCGCAGCGACGTAGGTGTTGGCGCGCGGACGATCGGGCTGGGACGTGCAGCACTCGTAAGTGTCGAACGGCCGGCCGGCAGCCACTAAACAGCCAACGCTATGCGTGATTGTTACGTGGCTGACGACAAGCAACGCTGACGATGAGTGCCGGCGGCGAGCGGCAACGACGTTGTGTGTGGCAAGCTAGCTAGCGCTTATTTGTGCGAGCGAGCGATGGCCTGCAGCGATGGATGGGCGAATGAGTGATCGGTCCGGTGTTTGTGAGCAGCGGACGAATGGGGATGATGAGCAACGATGGGCTGGTGTATGGAGGATCGATCGGGGCAGCAGCCCTTGCGCAGCGTGGGTGACTTTTCTGGGTGTGAGCCGTGGGGTTTGTGAGTCGATGGCTTGAAGTATTTATAGGCCGGAGCTCTTCCGATCGATCGATGAGAACGGAGTGCGCGTACAGCCTGCACGTTCGGCCGATCGTGGGCAGGAGCGTGGGCGCTTGGACAGTTTTAGATTGGAGCTTAAGTTTCCTCTCGCCTGGACTCGATACACATGCAGGTTTGGATCGAGTGAGGCCAAGGCGCATGGGCTTTGTCTCCTAATCAGTATTTGCACGTGCACGCTTCGATTGCCACCTTATCTTAATCATTATGTGGGCTTTAATTACACGCATGAAGCCATGTATGGCTTTGGGCCATGGGCTTGGTAATTAAGCCGCTAATCTTGCCGTCTAATCCATGCATGTACGTATGAGACACGATTGTTTTACATGGATATGCATGTAGGTGGGCCATGGTCAACTAATTAACTTTCTAGAATTAATTAGCTGCTAATGATGCCGACTAATCCATGCATGTACGTACGAGACACGATTGTTTTACATGGATATGCACGTAGGTGGGCCATGGTCAACTAATTAACTTTCTAGAATTAATTAGCTGCTAATGATGCCGACTAATCCATGCACCATGTATGCACGTATCTAGCGTGTGCCTCGTGTACTTCCTCATGTACTCGTTTGGCCACAATGTGTAAATTGGCCAGCTCATATTATTTTTCATGGGTATTTATAAACTTACTTTCTCAACCTTTTCTGGTAATTTGCCATTATTTTACTACACCACATATTTTGGTACAATACCTATTTTGGTACAATATAGTCATACTTTATAAGTTGTTAGAATAAAGCCGAGTTTTATCCGCGGTCAATATTTTCTATATAAAAGGTTTAATGGTCATTCGCGGCATCATAAATTTAGTCAATATTTGACCCGATGTCGTCGGACTAAAATTATATTTTGGTAATTATTTTATCATATTTCATAATCTCTAATCATTCTATATAATCTGCGACAAAATCGATGTCAACAGATGTCCCTCGAGATTTGGATGCGAATATTATTACGCTTCGGATCCAAAGCTCGAAAATATTTACACATAAGTTTCTTCGCATAGGAATGTGGTTCTTTTAGATTTTTATACCACCGGGCACCATCTATCTGTCTCCTTTTGAAAATTTGTTAAAACCCCAAAAGATAAGGAGCCTTAGTCTAGAAATTTGTTGCCAACAGGTAGCTACGTAACAGCGTATTGATCGGAACCTCTGCGGCCGGCCGTTGGTTTAACAACCAGCCTGCTAAATACGCATCGTTTTTATCATTCTAGCCTCTTCTTTTTCAAGTGCGCCGCTCTGCTAGCTTTGGATCAGATCGGATCTTTCAAGTACGTAGTACTTTTATTATTGGGTTAATTAGATAGATGCCACTATAATTACTGACTATTTGAGAAACGCCACTCCAAGTTTCATCTTTTGAAAAACGCCACTACAATTATGTGTACATTCGAAATATGCCATTATGGCCATTTAGACACCAATACTAGCAAGTATACTCATGTATTCATGGTGTAGATACATATGAAGGGTGGGTCCCACCAAAACTGCGAACAAAAAAATTGAGAAAGCACGGGATAAATTTATGACATAATAATAATGATGGAGAAAATAATAATAAATTGTAAAGCAGGGCCACATCCATACTTATAAATATTACATGCGTACACAGACTTAGGGTCACAAATATTTCAACACAACTCCAAAATGAAAATAGGCCATTAATATTTTGACGCTCAACATCTATATCATTTGTCTGCTTTGAACTAGCAAGCTGAGATGCGGAACACTCAATGGCTTGAGCAAGCAAAGAAAGAAATGGACCAGCAAAAACTCAACATTAAGTTTCACTTTCACCCAAAGTTAGCATATGTGCATCATTAGCTAAATAATGTCCTAGTCTCTCTTAAATTCTTTTCTTCCATTGCACCTAACAGAAAAAAAGGCAGCAACGACCTCAGGAACTGGATCGGGCAAGCGGACCAGGAATTGAGGATTATTTTACGAGGAGACAGCATCCGCTCTCTGCCGCCAGGATTGTCGTCTGCTGCCGCCATGCCCATCCTCACGGCGCCCACCGCCACGATTCCACGGTTAGGGACAGAGGGGGGGAGAGAGGCAAGGAGCGAGAAGACCAAATCGCTAGTCATTTTCGTGTTGCCCGGTCCACGTCTATCCTGTGCTTTCTAAATTGTCACAATTTTGATGGGCCCACCCTTCATACGTATATACAGCATGAATACATGAGTATATTGGCCAGTATTGGTGTTTAAGTGGCCATAATGGCATATATCCAATGTACACCGAATTGTAGTGGCGTTCTTCTAAAGACTAAATTTGTAGTGGCGTTTCTCAAATAGCTGGAAATTTGTAGTGGCATCTTTCCAATTAACCCTTTATTATTTGGATGCAAGATAATCGTGTTCGCCTAACAACTGCGTGATCCTTTTCTTACTAGGCTATACACGACAGCAAGCTCCTGAGGCCCTGCAGATTGGTTCTGACCTCAGTCGTCGGCGAGCCTACAATCTCGATTCTTGAAAATCTTGTACGGGTACGTAACTATACTATGTTCTAATCTTCAATCTCACGTATATGTGCATAATATTTTTTTTGGATAGATTCAACATAGCAGAGTGGATCGATCAATATTGCCTGCTGCATCTCTGCTCTGTCTTTCCCCGCATAGGTAGAAATTGATCTTTTGTAATCTCTTTGAAAGAATTAAAGGGTTCTAGGTTTAACTAGTTGCAGGACATGGACTGACCTATTTATATAATCATGATCGCACCATATTTTAAGATTTTGTTGCATGACCTTACGGTTGACGTGCCGGCAAGTTTCAAACTTGGTCCGTCGTACAACCCGGCAAGTTGATGTGATGCAATGTTTTGACAATTTTCGGCTTAATATGATTCCTGATTATATTGTGTTCATGTACGTTCATGCACGTACGGCTAAAGATTCGATCTATATAATTTTTATTCTTTACTAGTGGTCACAATTTGGAATATTTGCGGCAATATCGTGTTTACTTTGTATGCCATTACATCACCTCCAAAATAAGAGGCGATTTATACTCTGATCTAACTTCTTATCCTTTTTATTTATTTTTTAAGGTAAGCTGATCACAAAATTGCTGCAGACCGGATATCATATTCCATCAGGTTGTTATATACCTGCTTCTCACATAGGTATAAATGCATATCCCAGGATTTCTTTTAAGCAAAACGGAACCGGTTATAGGACACCTTTGATCTTTCTTTTTATTAAAATTATACAAATAAACTCATGGTTGGCGTGCCGGCAAGTTTTAAACTTGGTCCGTCGTACACCCATGAGTACATATGTGTATGTACTATAATTCTGTTAATTATTTCTCATTTTATGTGATTAAATGGAAAAATGTTGTCATGCGAGTTCTCTCATGGTTGACGTGCCGGCAAGTTTAAATTTGGTCCGTCGTACAACCCTGAGTAGCAATATTCATGTGGGACATTTTGCCATTTTTATTTTTATATTTTATGTCATATGAATGGAGCAAATGTGGTATTACAAATGCAAATTTTCTCACGGTTGAAGTGTCGGCGGGAACTTTATTTTTTTGTCCGTCGTGCAACCTTGAAATTGATGCAGCGATATTTTCATCCAGAAATCTATTTGCTTATAATAAACAGAATTATCTCACTGTTGGCGTTCCGGTAAGCCTCTATACGAGCTTGTTCCGTCGTACAACTGTGAGTACGAACAAATATGTATAGTATTTCTGTCGTCATCACTTTTCAGTAATTCATTTCCTTTCGCGATTAACATTGCTTTAAAATTCATGGTATTCCCATTTTAATTTCGAGAGTGATGACCCTTTTTTTTTAATTTTAAAATATGAACTATCTCGCAGTTGGCGTTCCGGCAAGTCCTCATATGGGCTTGGTCCGTCGTACAACTGTTGAGGCACATCAACGATATATGCATCACCGTTAATGTTATGACAAGCTTGTACGAGTTTAGTCTATCACACAAATATTGATAAGCAAGACCTGAATGTAATTCACTGTATAGTTTATTTTAACTCGAGTATCTTTCTCTGTCTTACAGGGAAATATTGCTCGGTTGGCAGGAACGACATCTTATAGTCGAAGCAAGGTAACGTACGCTTGATTTTTTTCTTTTGCGTCTTATACCGGTATATGGCATAATGATTACAATACCCTTCTTGCACATATAGATGGCGCATGATCAGAGGCCTAATCCTTCGCACGATCAGAGGCCTAATCCTTCGCACAAATTATCCATCTGTCAGTTAGCTGAGCAACATTTATATGAGCCTGACACTAGCAAAGAAGTTAACCTAGTGATTAGAAGTTCAGTGCAGACGCATACAGATCTGACACGTCACACTCGTGGCTGGAACTTGAGTACTACGTGTAGTGATTTTTCTTTTCACCCATTCATAACTCCATTTCCCGATCCTGCTCATAAAGCCTACACCCTAGGAAATAAGATGGTGGAAAAGGGTCTTGGTTGGGACGGCCATGTTGTAGGGTACGTTCCTGGAATTGAAGGCTATGTTGAATGGGGAGTGAATATTTTGAATCATCATTCATTCTGTTTGAAAGGAGAAGAGGACAACATGGACTATGTATGTGGAGCCATATATTGCTCCCTAGGTGAGTATCTTTAGCGTAGTATAATTGTGATTATTTTTCAAGAGAGCAGTTGGTCATAGAGACTAGGAATGCTGAAGTTGCTATTCACAAAGTATAATCAACAATTTGCTTCAAGATGTTACAGTGAGTCTAGGTAAAATGTGTCTCAGAATTGCCATTTGAGTCGCAGCTTAGCTTTCCATGCGTACCTGCAAGGCTGAAGGCCCCACCTGTGTATGTTTTTCATAATCTAGCTTGCTATACCACTTCTAAGTGCTTGAGTAGCACCCTTGGAATATCTGAGCTTTGGTTTGTGGCTATCATTTGTTGTTTGTGCAACTCAGGAATATCTCTATATATCATTCATGGCTGTCTCTGAGAAGTCTATGTAGGTTCAGTTCCATTTAGCAAATATATCATTCATGGCTGTCTCTTGCATTCACCAGCTTACTTACAGTTACCTTAATTTGCTTACAATGATAGCTAGAGCTAAAAATGGACATATCTGATGTTGTGAGAACTCTGCAGGTTCACATGCAAGGTGAGTGTACATGTGGAGACATTCACAGACACCATTGTGGAGTGCCTCAGTGAGCCCAAACCTCAGAAGAAAGCTGCCCAGGAACAAGCTGCCCAAGGGGTATTATGGTGCCTTAAGCACCTTGGTCATGTGAAGTCTGCCCTTTTGTTGGTATTTGATCCATCATAAGAGCAGTGTTTGCTCTTTCTTGAATCCAGGGTCAGGGTCAGCTCAGTATGATCATGTTGTCGGCTAAAGCTTAGCTTATGTATGACTGAACCTGATGCTCTCTCGTGGTAGAATTATTGCTTCAGCTCTTAGACATAGCCCAAGCTGGATTTTCAGTCAGCTCTAGAAACCCTCGGAGTTAGCGAATCGGTTCATGTTATCATGCAAGAGCACCCTTTTGTGTATGCAGTCTCCTGTCAGGGCACAATGATCTTGTTTCATACTTTATGTTGATTACCTCAATCAGTGTCAGAGGGACAATATGACGCCTCTGCATAACAGACCTGGAGGACATGCCAAATATTTTTCTGGAAATCCACTTTGGCTCATAGGACTAGATGTTCCCATTGTCGAAAAACACCACAAATTTGATCAACAATGTACTCCCTCCGTTCCAAAATACTACTTCCATTTGTCCAAATATAGATGTACCTATAGACTAAAACATGTCTAGGTGCATCTATAGTTAGACAAATGGAAGATCTAATATGGAACAGAGGGAGTATGAGCAATACATCAGAAAAGGCATATCATTGGATTTATATTTAAAAGAAGTTATAGTTTTCATGGCACATGACTCGTATTTTCATTGACCAAATTGAGGATCAATGTTTTTTTTTTAAATATGTGCAGGCTTACAAAGGCCGGACTAGGATGTAGCCTCGAGGGAGAGCCGCAACAACGTACGGTATTACCCGAAAATGCTAGACTATTGAATTCGTCCACGTTGAAGACCTTCTCCGACCTGCATCAATGGCGGCATCGGTGGCCTCATTTCTCCAGAAGACGAACTACCATGCTGCTTCAGCTGCAACAACGGCAGCTCCTCGCCTCGGCACGGCGAGTTATCGGCCCCTGGAACAGAGTGAGTGGCAGCGGCTGGTGCAATCTCAAAACTACCATTTTCCCTCGGCAAAGGCTGTAAGGCGATATCGACCTGCACGCCACCGGAGCCTCCCGCGCTGACGCCGCCGGCCTCGACGGCGAGCAGGAGGTTCCCCGTGCGCACCTCCTGCGCCAGCGCGCACCCCCAGCAGAACATCCACTGCAGATAGTCCGCGAGCGCCGGCGAGCTGCAGCACGCATTGCCCTTGCCGGGGATCCCGAACTTGCGCCGCATCCGGGCCCGCCAGAACCCGCCATAGAGCAGGCCGAACGCGCAGAGCACCACCCCCGCCGCGCCGACCATGTCGCTGACGGTCTCGTTTCGGATGTTCATGGCGGCTGTTGAATATATTAGCAATTTAGCACATGATTTAATGCGAAATAGCAGCAGATGAATTGCGACAGTAGCAAATACAGTAATCATGCAAATATCTAGATCTAGTACAGTAGACAAACTGATCCAATCTATAGCTAGAAGTAGACATAAGAATTCCAGGAGTATCTCATACAGATGGAATAGAATTACGTACGATGGAGCGGTAGCGGCACCGCCGTTGTTGTTGTCCACGTCGGCCATGTCGTTGTCGTCGATGAAGAGGTTGCCGATGTCGGGGAAGAAATCGTCGTTGGGGAAGTGGTCGCCGTCAGCAGTCGCGCTCATGCGCTCCCCAAAAACCTGATCGCCCCTCTCCCGTACAGGATCACAAGAGGCGGGGTTCCGGAGGCCTGCTGTCCCTTCTCGCGGTGCACGCCGAAAGGAGGGATGGAGAAGACTTGAATTGGCGGCGCAGTGTTTTGGAACGGTATGACGAAGTGGCGGCTAGGGTTTACCGTATGCGCGTATTTATATGCGGGCTGGGAGACGTGGGCGTAACTCCACGTCTGAGTCGGTTCGGATCCACGATCCAGAAAGGAAACGGAAACGGTTTTGGAATTAACGCGTCCGTCAATTACCAAATTAAATGACTCATTAAATTTTCCCAATCGACAAAATAAACGCTCTCGGCTCGGCTCATTCCCGCAACCCGCGGCGCGTCGTGGCGAGGCGAGGCGAGGCGAGGCGAGGCGAGGCGTGGCGAGGCGGGCGGCGGAGGAGGAGGAGCGCGCGTGTGGCACACCTCTCCTCTTGCCTTGCCTACTCATACATGAGCTAGAATGGCTCACCTTATAAGGTGCTTCCACTCTCTTCAAACTAGCAATGTGGGACTAAACTTTAGTCCCACTCACTCCACTTATTATTCATGAATGGGCCATGACAATTTCAGGATTTTTAGTGGGCTTAATGGGCTAGCCAAGTGAGCCCATATGATGGAGCCCATGTAAAATTCCAACAATCCCCCACAAAGTGTCATTAGCACATTTCATAAACTCTGTTCCAAAACATTGTTTATATACCGGTGTTAGTGGAGACTGTTAAGTTGAACTTCCACTTAGAACATCATGCTACACTAGTTCACAACTTGAATAGTGGACTACGCCTTGAACTACAAGTTTGCTGTGATACCCGTTTCACACAACGTCTGAACCGATACTAGGCTGCCGCAAGGCTTCCCCGCGGTTTGGAGCGTATGCGTCATACTCCGAAGGCCTTTCATGAGTTTATTAGAGAGCACCCGATTCTCATAGACTGCGACGTTTAACAGTTAGACTCATATAGGTGAGTTCCTCAGGAGATGTTCTGTAGGACACATCTCTGCTTATATAAATAAGCCACTTGGAACACATTAAGACAAATGTCAACCTACCGTACAGATCAGGAGAGTATTGCATCTTTTATGGAGTGGAATAAAATATAAGGATACTCTCCTCAGCTGACCAACAGCTTGTCTCCCACTTCTAATTCACGGGATCTCCGATCACATAGAGTGGGTTACCACTGTGGGCAACTCATAACGTGGGTCTCAAACCCATCTCCCTTGATGCATTATCTATCACATTCCGTGATAAACCCTTTGTGAAGGGATCTGCCAAGTTCATGGACGTTTGGATATAATCCAACGCAATAACTCCGGAGTTCTTCAATTTCCTGACAGATTTTAATCTCCTCTTCATATGTCTTGATGACTTTGCATTATCCTTAGAACTGTTCACTTTGACGATCACAGTTTGATTATCACAGTTCATTAGGATTGCGGGTATTGGTTTTTCAACCATAGGCAAGTCCATCAAGAGCTCACGAAGCCACTCTGCCTCAACAGTGGCTGTGTCTAATGCTGCGAGTTCTGCTTCCATAGTTGACCTCGTTAAGATGGTCTGCTTGCAAGACTTCCAGGAAACAGCGCCACCACCAAGTGTAAAAACATAACCACTAGTGGCCTTAAGCTCATCAGCATCAGATATCCAATTAGAATCACTATATCCTTCCAGAACCCTCGGGTTTCCGGTATAGTGAATTCCATAGCTCGCAGTGCCTTTTAAATAGCGCATAACTCTCTCAAGCGCACGCCAATGATCATCTCCCGGATTGGAAACAAACCGGCTCAATTTGCTCACAGCAAAAGAGACGTCAGGTCTCGTGGCACTCGCCAAATACATAAGCGAGCCTATAATCTGAGAATATCTCAGTTGATCTCTAGTAATCCGTTGATTCTTTCGAAGCAACAAACTAGCATCATATGGAGTTGAAGAAGGCTTGCAGTCACTATACCCAAAGCGACTCAAGACCTTTTCCACATAGTGAGATTGAAGCAGTGTGATCCCACCATTATCATCTCTCAACAGCTTGATGTTCAAGATAACATCAGCTACTCCTAGATCCTTCATCTCAAAGCAGCGAGATAAGAAATCCTTAACTTCCTTGATTAAATCAAGATTGGTCCCAAAGATCAATATGTCATCAACGTATAGACATAGAATAACTCCCTCGCCCCCACCATGGCGATAGTACACACACTTGTCAGCTTCGTTTACAACAAAGCCTTCAGCAGTCAAAGTCCTTTCGAACTTTTCATGCCATTGCTTAGGTGCTTGCTTGAGGCCGTATAATGACTTCAATAACTTGCACACCTTGCCTTCCTGACCGGGTACTACGAAACCATCTGGCTGATCCATGTAAATTTCCTCGTCCAACTCTCCATTAAGGAAAGCCGTCTTAACGTCCATTTGATGAACGAGAAGACCGTGTGAGGCATCCAGTGATAGTAGCACACGAATAGTGGTCAGTCTAGCAACAGGTGAGTAAGTATCAAAAAAGTCTTCACCTTCTTTCTGGGTATAACCCTTGGCCACAAGCCTTGCCTTGTACTTTTCAATTGTACCATCAGGCCTAAGCTTTTTCTTGAACACCCACTTACATCCTACAGGTTTACACCCATAAGGACGATCAGTGATTTCCCAGGTTCCGTTAGCCAAGATGGAATCCATCTCGCAACGGACAGCCTCCTTCCAGTAGTCAGCATCAAGAGACGCATAGGCTTCTGAAATAGTCTTGGGTGTGTCATCCACGAGGTACACAATGAAATCATTACCAAAGGACTTTGCAGTCCTCTGTCTCTTGCTCCTAAAGGAACTTCATTGTCATCCTCCTCGGGATTCTCAACGTGTTCTATCGGAATGGTGGATTCAGAAATCTCAGCTAATTCCTGACTAGATGAAACAGGTTTCTTCTGATTTGATGAGCTAGACATATCCTTCATAGGAAATATGTTCTCAAAGAAAGTCGCATCATTCGACTCCATAATCGTACCAACATGCATGTCGGATACCTCAGATTTTACTACCAAGAATCTATAACCAATACTATTAAAAGCATAGCCCAGAAGAACACAATCTACGGTTTTAGGTCCAAGCTTGCGCTTCTTGGGAATTGGTATATTGACTTTCGCCAAACAACCCCAAGTACGTAGGTAGGAGAGTTTCAATCTTTTCCTTTCCCATTCCTCAAACGAGAGTATGGTTTATTCTTTGTGGGAACTCGGTTTAGGACATGACATGCAGTCATTAGTGCCTCCCCCCACCATGCCTTGGAGAGACCCGAAGTGTCTAACATGGCGTTAACCAAATCAGACAACGTTCGGTTCTTTCTTTCAGCCACCCCATTTGACTGGGGTGAGTAGGGAGGCGTCCTCTCATGAATAATACCGTGTTCAGCACAAAAAGAATTAAACTCGTTGGAAAAATACTCTCCACCACGATCAGACCTAAGCCGTTTAATTTTACGATCAAGTTGGTTCTCAGCTTCGGCCTTATAGTTCTTGAAATAAGTTAAAGCTTCATCTTTAGATTTCAGAAGATACACATAACAATATCTAGTGGAGTCATCAATAAGTGTCATAAAATATTTCTTTCCACCTTTTGTCAATACGCCATTCATCTCACAAAGATCAGAATGTATAAGTTCTAGTGGTGCCAAGTCTCTCGCCTCCGCAGTCTTATGAGATTTGCGAGGTTGCTTAGCTTGAACACACACTTGACATTTGGAACCTTTAACAGTACTGAATTTCGGAATTAAACTCATATTTGCTAACCGCGTCATGCAACCAAAATTAATATGACATAGTCGTGAATGCCAAACATCACAATCATTATCGTGGCAAACATTATTAATAACTTTGGTGCAAATATCTGACAAGGATAAGCGGAACAAGCCTCCGCACTCATAGCCTTTACCAATAAATTGTCCATACTTGGAAATTACAACTTTATTAGACTCGAAAACCAACTTAAAACCATCTCGACATAAACGTGAGCCGCTGACGAGATTTTTATTGATGGAGGGCACATGATGAACGTTCTTCAGCCGCACGATATTCCCCGAAGTAAACTTCAGATCGACCGTACCAACACCACGAACAGTAGCATGTGACCCGTTCCCCATCAGCACGGGGAAGTCCCTGTGACCTGATAAGAAGAACATGGAAGCATCAGCACAAACATGTACATTGGCACCTGTGTCAACTAACCATTCAGGTGAATGACAAACTGAAAGAATAGTGGGAACTATACCGTACCAGAATCCTTCATCTCAGTGTCAGCCATGACAACATTAGCGGTCTTGCCGCTGTTCTCTGCTGCTGCAGCTCATAACGCTTAGGGCACTTTGGAGCCCAATGGGTTAGTTCACCGCAAACGTGACATGACCCCTTTCTCTTCTTGAAGTTGGTAGAGTGCGACGGCTTAAACTTGCCATCGGGCTTGCCTTTACCCTCGGATTTCTTCTTGTTATATTTAGGCTTGTTGGGCGGGTAATGTTTCTTCTGTACCACATGAGCAGAAGAACCTACCTCAGCAACCCGAGCACGTGTATCCTTTGCTCTCGCCTTCTCTTCCACATCAAGAGATCCGATGAGGTCCATTACGGAAAACTCCTGTCTCTTGTGTTTTAGAGAAGTAGCAAAGGTGCTCCATGAAGATGGAAGCTTGGCAATAATGCCTCCGGCCACAAACTTGTCCGGTAACATACACTTGAAGTGCTCAAGTTCTTTAGCGAGTGACTGTATCTCATGAGCCTGTTGAACAACAGAGCTCATCAGTCATCCTGTAGTCATAGAATTGCTCCATGACATACAGCTCGCTGCCAGCATCCGAGGCCCCAAATTTGGCCTCGAGTGCAGCCCACATATCCTTGCCGTTATCAAACGACATATACGGATCGACGATGGAATCATCGATAATACCGAGGAGGGCACTTACTGTTGAAAACCAATTGAGTATCTTTAGCGTAGTATAATTGTGATTATTTTTCAAGAGAGCAGTTGGTCATAGAGACTAGGAATGCTGAAGTTGCTATTCGCAAAGTATAATCAACAATTTGCTTCAAGATGTTACAGTGAGTCTAGGTAAAATGTGTCTCAGAATTGCCATTTGAGTCGCAGCTTAGCTTTCCATGCGTACCTGCAAGGCTGAAGGCCCCACCTGTGTATGTTTTTCATAATCTAGCTTGCTATACCACTTCTAAGTGCTTGAGTAGCACCCTTGGAATATCTGAACTTTGGTTTGTGGGCTATCATTTTGTTGTTTGTGCAACTAAGGAATATCTCTATATATCATTCATGGCTGTCTCTGAGAAGTCTGTAGGTTCAGTTCCATTTAGCAAATATATCATTCATGGCTGTCTCTTGCATTCACCAGCTTACTTACAGTTACCTTAATTTGCTTACAATGATAGCTAGAGCTAAAAATGGACATATCTGATGTTGTGAGAACTCTGCAGGTTCACATGCAAGGTGAGTGTACATGTGGAGACATTCACAGACACCATTGTGGAGTGCCTCAGTGAGCCCAAACCTCAGAAGAAAGCTGCCCAGGAAC
>JAPCYS010003368.1:0-11121 GCA_028641055.1 Alopecurus myosuroides | reverse complement strand
CCATCTGGCACCCTAGGAGGTTATGGCTTAAGGGGGAAGAGAGCTTTACTTATCCTACAAAACTTCAATCTGGAAAGTTGTTTTTCCTAAGGAAATCTCTAAGAGACGAGTTATATGAGAATAGAAAAATAGTGTTGTTTGAAATTGCACCGAGTCCAAACCCTAGGAAATTATCCTTTGTGCCTATGATAACTGCGGGATCCACCTAATTTCGTGTCATAACTCATAACAGTGCACCAACTTCTGGTCCTTATTCACCTGTTTTTAATTTCTGTAGGAAAAAGAATATGTCATGAGATCCAATCCCGATGTATTCCTCTTTCAGCATTTGAGAATTCTGCGATCAAAGAGGCCTGTAACCCTGTAACTTCTTGACCATTGACGAAATTTAGCAATTTGTAGGTATGACCAAAATCGGTTGCTCGTTTTGGGTGAGAATTTGGTGGACTACAATCATTCTAGACTACATCAGACCAGTCACTGGTACAAATAGGGGCTTTGGTCCCGGTTTGTAAGGCCCATTCATCCAGGTTGTGCAACCTGGAAGGGGCAGCTTGGACAAATGCCCCACCCCCATTGGTCCCGCTTGTGCTAGGACCCGGGATGCATGGGGTTGACCACGTGGCAGGTGCACTGGACTTTGGCCAGGGCCATTCGTCCCGGTTCTTAACACGGACCGGGATGAATGCCTCCTCTGCCGCGGCAGCACTTTCGCCATTTTGTCTGCCATGGCAGAGTTTTTCTTTTCTATTTATTGTTTTCCTTTTTATTTTATGTTTTGCGATCAATTCGATCATACGATACCCCTGTCACCATACACTGATAAGGAACGTTGGTGGCCCCTCCCCGGACCTCCCGGATCCCAGGAGAAGAGAGGAGCCCGATGGCCCTTCCCCGGACCTCCCAGATCCCACGAGAAGATAGGAGCCTCGGTGGCCCCTCCTCGGACCTCCCGGATCCCATGAGAAGAGAGGAGCCTCGGTGGACCCTCCCCAGACCTCCCGGATCCCACGAGTGAATATGTAATACATATATATAGCAAAAGAAGGAACACTTATATTACAGAATCAAAGTATATCGAGCATATTACATGACCGATGGAATGAATTACAAAATCAAGTTCATTCCCATGCGCTATAGTACTCTCCATTTACATTTAGGACCTCTGCATCTAAGAAGCCCGCAATTTCCTCCTGAATTGCTCGTATGCGGTCCCTTGGTAGAAGACGTTCCCGGAGCTGTTCGATCTAATATAAAGAAGAGTGGTCAATATATATTAATGAAACTAAGTAACTAAAATAGATGGTAATAAGAAAAATTGACGACTGACGTACATGAAGTTTGTTGAAATCTCTACCCTTGGGAAAGGTCGTCTGACGAATGAACTCGCAGACGTAGTATCCACACAAGTGATTCCCGTCTCCCTGATGCAAGCACTTTACGAGAACATGGTTTCAATCAAAATAATATTCAACCACCCATGATAATGGTATCGAAACTAGAATCAAGGAGATGCGCGGATCTAGATAGTAGTACTTACTTGCACAATTTCAAATGTAAGCTCTGATTTCCATTCACGCATGGCCTTTTTTGTGAACCTTTTTCAAACGCTGCCCGTGAAAGAAAATAATAAAAATAGGTAGTAATTACTTGATATCTCAAAATGAAACAAAGTAGTCGATATAGTGCCATATATAAAGATTGAAATTCATAAAGGTTGAAATTACCGCTAGATCATTTCCTGCATGTCCGCCCAGAGCTCTAGGGGTTTACGTTTTGGGTCCATTACCATAACTTTTCCTTTGTCAACATGGAAGATTAGCGGAATACAGTGGAACATGCGCACGCATAACTCGTCAATTTTACAGTGAACATTGAGTAAGGAAAACAGAATGTGTACAACATAGTAACACTCACCCGAAGTTGTAAGGAAACAGTATTTCTCTTCTGTGTTCATGAAACCTTATTGCCTTTAGAAGGATATTTTCTATATCCTTGGGAGATAGCTCAAAAATCTTATGATTAACAAAATATGGGTCAATGAACGCAATACCATCGATCTGTCCTCTTTTTTGCATTCGATAATCTTCATTCTGCAATTATAATATAATGAGTGTACTATATATATGAATGCAATGAACGAGGTAAGATAGCTAGAGAAATAAGTACTTACAGACAAGAGGCACTAACGATAGATTTGTCGAGGGCCTTCTGCTGGAATAACTGAAACAATTCGGAAAATTGAATCAGAACCAGTCCATCTCTATACCCGTAGTGCTCGTCTCTAACTCCGAGCACTATCCAGTACTGAGATTTCTAAGCGGCTTCCATATACCAATTATGCACTCTTCGCATTTTGGTTGGTAGATTCTTTACTTCTCGGGTTTGACGACAGGATTCCTGTGTTCGTATTTGTACGCACATCCAGAAGCGGGGAAGTACTCTACTGTTTGCATATACTCAGCAATGGACAACCGGCAGCAGCTGCCCCTGGTTCGTACAGTTCTATAAACTCCGGATCAATTTCCTCGTCAGCATTAGTGCTCGGCCCCACCTAGGTATTGGAAATCACTTTGAGCGGGGAGATGGATTGTTTTTTCTGCTCTCCGGGCTGGGCAACTGATTTCTCGCTTTTCGCGCTTGCACTACTACTCTTCGTCGACCACACCATTTCTTGATATGACTTCAGAATAGAGCGTTCATAGTCAGATGACAGACTCGGCTCGGGTTAATGAGGAGTCTTCACCATTTTCCACGCTCATTCTACATCTTCTTCGGTGTCGGAGAAATCTTCCTTTTTTGCTCCTTCGGCTTGATTTCCACGCCTCGTATTCGTCCCTTGCGATTTTCTGGTTTTGCTCAAGAGTATAGTCGTAAGGTAACTTGGGTATCTCCTTTGGCACCTTCGCGAGGGGTGACCGTTGACGTTTGGGACTCGGCGGAAACTTAGTGGGCGGAGAAGGCTGACGCGGCAACATAGAAGACCGCGCTGGAGACGGCATGCACGACATAGGCGACCGCGCTGGAGACGGCATGCACGGCGGAGACGACCGCGCTGGAGATTGTTGCGCTGGAGAATGGTGAGGAGTCGATGGCCTTGACGTCTAATTTGGAAGCACAATGCATTCTTTTAGCCATCGAACGGTCAACTTATTGGCTTCTCCGAGTTCAGTCACCTCTCCGTCTTCACCTTCAGGGAATTAAAGCTTCACCCGCTCGAATCCGTCGACAACTTCATCGACCCCAACAACAGCGTAGCCCCTTGGAACCGGAAGACTATGGTGAGTTGGTTCGTTGCCAATTAGTAAGACATAGCAGACCGCCGCCTTGATGGTTATATTGACGACCTTCACGTGGAGCTCACAAGTTGTCATCTCCGTGATATCATCCACCGGTTGCATCATCAGTGGTGCATCATCACATTCGAGCTGCGTGGACGCAACGCTGCTTTTCCGATGATGAGAATGTGCGATGCCGGTAGCATCGACTTCACCTTCTACCATGTGTGGTACGCCGGTAGACACTAGCTGCTGGCTAAGTGTGTTTATTTGCTCCTGCTGCTTCATTGCTACCTCCTGCGTCCGCTTCATCTATTCTTCAAGTTGACGCCTCCAGTTTTCCTGACTCGCTGCTTCAGCTGGCTCCGCGTCCTTTTTCCGTTGACGGCTTCTATCAGGATATTTATTTTTGCTCTCATCAAACCCAATACACCACGGAACACTGCCTTTTGTGCCTCGTGTACGCCCTACGTGTTCCGCATTTTTGAGGGCGCGTGTGAGCTCGTCGTTCTATCTATCTGGCACGAGCCTCCCCTCTTTAACATCCTTTATTGCGCTTCTAAGATCTTCTATGGGTAGAGGATTCTCTTTATGCCTTAGGTTATACTTTGCTTTTCCTTTGGTGTCCAACTTGCCCCCATGCCCGTAGAACCAAGACATTGTCTGCTCGACCCACATGAATGGCTTGGGAGTGGTCCCCTTCTCAAGCAGGCCGTTCTCCAATTTCTCCCACTTGGGCAGGGAACCCTTGTAGCCAGCTTGCCCCATAATATGGTTATATACCTTTTTGGCTGCGTTTTTCTGATTTGTTTTTGACCTTTCCTTTGCATTATCTGACAGCTTGTACTTTAAAAAATCTTCCATAAGGATTTTATTTTCTCATACCCTTGAGTGAAATCCGGAGTCTTGCCCTTCTTGATAAAGTCAAGGTGCAATATTTTCTTCGAGTTGCTGAATTGTTGGGCCATCTTTTTCAGAGTCCACGACTTGACCTTTTTCACTAACTCAAGTTTCTTTTTATTAGCATCAGCTTCACCATCTACCTCCTCATTCTAATCCGCCTAATTCTCGTCCACCTGCGGCGTCGGTAAGGTGAAATTACACATGATCTTTTTGAAAAGATGATCTTTGGCTAAGTTGCTGACAAATGAAATTCTTTGTCTCTGCGTGTCCCGGTAGTAAGGACCTTCCAGTCGCAGCCCGGCGGGGCCCAGTCCCGGACATCGCCCGTCGGGTCCAACAGAGACATAAACTAAAAACGGACCCGGACTAAGTAAATATTCCTAATGAAGTAAAATACATTAGTGTTTCTAACGTAGTAAAAAATACTAAATGGAGAAATATGACATAAATAAGATGAAAGTTAAACACAAAGGATCAAATTGGCCCTTCTCATACCTTGTGTTTGTTATGATGTAGTATACGTGATGGTGACGCAGAGAAGGATGAAGACAAGAGTTTCTGAACTTCGTTGAAACTAAAATAATTCACATACGCAAGTGTTTGTGAGATTCGAACAAATTTGGACCATTTCGTGCACATACATAATGGGGATATTCTGCATAGCCCCGTCCGGGGCTATGAAAAATATCCCCTTTACGTATATGTACCAATCAGTGCAACTCAGTTCTGATCTCACTAACAATAATATTACATATGCAACGTGTCGTGGGATAATCACGGCAGATGTTACCGGGGGTAACTGATCTTGGGGCAAGACGACACATGCGTTTGGGAGAGGGTTTAGCTCAGAGGAAAACATGATGGAACTTGATCTGGTAGCCAGCAATCAAGTCGCCGAGTCTCCAATCTCAAGATATTAACTCAACTCGCGTGTTACACTGGATACTCGATACAAAACGATATTGCTAGGGTTCTTAGATCTCTCTCAACTAAACCTAGGGGTCGGTTTATAAAGCACCCGTACCCCCTGGCTTACCCTCCAAGGCGCACCCTGAATCCTACCCGGACACCACATACAAACCCCAACTTTCCTTTACCGTAACCCACAATCCGGGTTACGAGGCCTACAAATTTGGGCCTTCCAGAATTTTCTTTATCCTTAGCCGGATCTTGCGCAGCGTCCTTTGGGCCGGGTTACACCTTGGAGTTGGCCTACCGGGTTATTATCCCTCCATCAGTAGTCCCCAGAATAGCTTGGGCTTCACGGATCCTTCCTTGAAGCGCTTGCTATTCCCTGCAAAAATATCAAACGCACAAGTGTATGGAGGTCGGGTTAAGGTGCTTTGATAAATAGCTAGGCCTAACTCCATGGTGGCCATATAGTAACCCGGCTTTTCTCCAAGTACTTGGCTTAGCTCTCCAGGTCTAAACCCTGATAAAAAATGCCAAAAGCCCGACTTACTTTACTCGATAATTAACCCTGATATCGCGGAAAATATCTCCTTCTTATTTCTGCCCGGATATCACGTTCAACACTTGAAGCATATCTCAAAAAATCCGCACAGATGACCGTTATCCCAAAATCTCCGGATTCCGCCCGTTAGGATAGGTTTACCCGCCCGCATCTTATAAATAGAGCCCAGAGGGTAACTTAGATCCCAACGTTTCACTCCAACCTTCCCTTTGCTTCCTTATTCCCTGCGCTCCGCAATTCCACAAGAATCTCAAGCCCGCCATCGTAGCAAGGCCGCCGTCGGCCACGTTCATCCTTGAACTGTTCCGCGCCGCCGCCAAACTCTGCCACCGCGCCTTTATTCCGCTCATCAAGGGTTGCAGGGGGGCATCCAGACCGCGACATCGGCCGCCGCCACGCCAGATTCAAGCTCCTCCCAGTAAGTATTTGTTAAAATAGCTCCGCAATTTTTCGATTCACCTTAGATTGGATCTAGGTCAACCTGCGGGCCGTTCTTCCTGTTGCACCGGATTAGATCGATTTGACGCTCGCTAACTCCTTTAACCACCTGTTTGATGATTACACCTCATCCTCCTACCATTATTAATCACCAATTTCTTCGTAGAATCGTTCGCAAGTTTTCCAATCTAGATCCATTTCACCTCAATTTTCCGCGCATAACATTGACACCCGGAAAATCCTCCTTTTCCGGCTATTTTGCTTGCAGTAGATACATGGGCAACCATCCGTCTTCCCCAAATACTTTTCCATACGTAAGTGACCAATAATCTCCATAGTCGTACTTAATACCCGGATACCTCGCAATCTCCACTCCATGGTGTGATACCCGGATAGTTCTTAGTTTTCATACTTTCTTGATACCCTAGACTCGGATAATCCAATACCTCCGAGTCTTATTTCCTGTACCTTTTTTCCTTGTGTTTTGCAGGTTGATCCCATGGCTCCCAAAAGGCAAGGGAAACAGTCGGCCCAGGCGAAGACAACCCAATCCATATCCGCCAATTGGGGGCGATCCACTGTCACAAAGGCCAAGCTGGAAGAATTGGCCGAGTTGGGGGTTCTTCCCCCTCAGAAGGACATTCACTGGAGGGCGCCGGGTGACGAGACCCGGCCCACACCCGCCGACGGCGAGGTAATCTGTTTCATAGAGCACGTGACCCGGGGATTCCGCCCTCCGGGTCACCCTTTCTTTCGCGAGGTCCTGAGCCACTACGGCCTCCGGGTATTCGACATAGAGCCTAACTCTATGTTGAATATTACCCACTTCATTGTCCTATCCGAGTCATACTTGTGCACTTCGCCAAGTTTGACTCTCTTTATTGAACTTTTCCAGTGCAAGCCGTGCCGCGAAAGCGGTGACAGAGCACTTCTCACTTGCGGCGGGGTATCCATCCAACGCCGCAAAAACTCCCCAATGCCAACCCTTAATCTGAACTCCCATGTTAAGCACTGGCAACTACCCTTCTTCTACTGCCACGACACCTCTCCACCCGGCGAGAAGAGACTGCCGGGTTACTCGGAGGGCCTCCTCAATACTTCCGAGAATTTCAACGCTTTCGCCCCTGACTCAGTCAGGGAGGCAATCATACCTTTGCTAGCTAAGTTAGCCGTTCTCTCAGCCCAAGGCCTTCTTGGGCTCAACTTAAAAAACTTGGGTCGACTTCCGGATCCAACCCAATTCTATCCGCTCCAAATTGATGTGCGAATACTCGGGCACACCACAGACGCCCTTCGATATTCCACCAAGAGCTTTGCAGCCGGGGATACCAACAAAACCATCAAGGGTTTCTTGACGGAGAAGCTGGAGGTGATAAAGAACATCGCCGGGTTACCTCCGTTTACTCGGGAAAACCCGGCCCCAGCGGTAAGACCCGATACTCATAAGTTTATTTCCTCATCTTGACTCGATACTGCTCCTAGTTCTTATTTTCATTTTTATGTCTCAGGCCGATGATCCTTTCTGGACAGTTGAAACCTCCCCCACTTCCAGAGACCCGGAAGAAGAAGATGAGCCGGCTGACGGTGATGAAGGTATTTGCCCGGATCTTGTATTATCTTTACTTGCATCTTTTTCCTCCCATTTAACTTTTTCCCACGGACACACACTCGGTTCGCAGGGCTGGAGGACGAAGGTGAGAATAACGAGGATGACCCGGAGGCTACCGAATCTGATCAAGAGGCAACAGTTGGAGCCAAGAGGAAGACCAGAGGGGCAGTGTCCAAGGTTCCTTTCTCCTCAATATCCTCTGAACCTTACTCCTTTGATGCCATGCGACAACTTAACCATCAATTATCGAACTCGTCGTACTTGAAGGATTCTCTTCCAGCCAAGCGCAGAGTAGCTCGGAGTTCCCCGGGTGAGGATCCCCTTAACCCGGGCATCTCCACCTCCCCCGTCCATCGTGCCAGTGCTCCTCCGCTTCGTCCTTCCAATTCTCCTCAGCGCCACCCTTCTCCTAACCATCCACGTGCCGGGCAATCACTAGTGGAAACAACCCCTCTCGTCCAGGGGGCCGGGGGGCAGCTGTCCCGGTTGCAACCAAATCCGGGACAAATGCCCTGCATTGGTCCCGGTTCGTGCGCCCGGGGCAACAGGAATCGCCTGGGCGCATTGGTCCCGGTTCGTGGGGGGCATATCGGTCCCGGCTCTTGCCACGGACCGGGACCAATGCCTAGCCACAGGCCACGTGGCACGCGCATGACCTATTGTCCCGGTTCAGTCCACGAACCGGGACCAATGCCCCCTTCCCCTATATATACTGCCCCAGTCCCCCCTCCTTCCATCTTTTTTTTTGCTTGGAGGTGTGAGAGAGTGTGGTGTTAGTGTGTTTTTTATGCACACACGAGGTGTTCGACGAAATTCCCGAGACGCACACAAGCTCACTGAAAATGGTATCTTCGACCGAGGTTAACAAATTATCTTTTTCATCTGTAACTGATACATAAAAAAATATTATTTGTCGATGTACTGTGGTCATCTCTGTATTAATATGTTATTGTAATGTATTTTGATAAACTTAATTATATGATGCAGATGGATGCACGGCAGCGATGGATGTACGGTGACCGACGCACTTCCGAGTATATGGCAGGCCTGAATGCATTTCTTGCTGTAGCTCAGGCGAACAAAGATAATGGCTTCATGTGTTGCCCATGTGTTGATTGTCGGAACGTCAGAGAACATTCTTCCGAAAGAATCCTTCATGGCCATCTACTTCGGAGAGGTTTCATGCCCAGCTATAATTGCTGGACCAAGCATGGAGAAAGAGGGGTTGTGATGGAAGACGATGAAGAAGAAGAAGAAGATCCTTTGTTCCCTGAATACGACGATACTGCAATGGAAAAGAATGCAGAAGAAGGAGGTGATCAAGAACAGGCATCAGAAGAGCCCGATGATGATCTTGGCCGAGTTATTGCTGATGCAAGGGAAGACTGTGAAAATAAATTGGAGAGGTTGAAGCTGGACAACATGTTACAAGATCACAAAAAATTGTTGTGCCCAAATTGCGAAGATGGTAGCACAAAGCTCGGTACCACACTGAAGTTGCTGAAATGGAAGGCACAGAACGGTGTGACTGACAGGGCATTTGAGAGTTTACTTCAACTAATGAAGCCAAAACTTCCAAAGGATAACGAATTGCCTGAGAGTACGTACGAAGCAAAGAAAGCTCTCTGCCCTCTAGGATTAGATGTGCAGAAGATACATGCATGCATTAATGACTGCATCCTCTTCCGCGGTGAGAAGTACGAGAATTTGGATGAATGTCCGATATGCACTGCACTGCGGTATAAGATCAGAGCAGATGACCCTTTTGATGTTGACGGCGAGCCCCCTCGTAAGAGGGTTCCTGCTAAGGTGATGTGGTATGCTCCTATAATACCACGGCTGAAACGTCTGTTTAGAAACAAAGAGCATCCTAGGTTGTTGCGATGGCACAAAGAAGACCGTAAGAAAGACAGAAAGTTGAGGCACCCCGCCGATGGATCGCAGTGGAGAAAGATCGAGAGAGACTTTCCAGACTTTGCAGGAGAGGCGAGAAACTTATGGTTTGGCCTAAGTACAGATGGCTTTAATCCTTTTGGGGAGCAGAGCTCCAGTCATAGCACTTGGCCTGTAACTCTATGTATGTATAACCTTCCTCCTTGGTTGTGCATGAAGTGCAAGTTCATTATGATGCCAGTTCTCATCCAAGGCCCGAGGCAACCTGGCAACGACATTGATGTGTATCTAAGGCCATTAGTGGAAGAACTCTTACAATTGTGGGGCAAACCAGGTGTACGTGTGTGGGATGAGAACGAACAAAAGCCATTTGACCTACGGGCGTTGCTTTTCGTAACCATCAATGATTGGCCTGCTCTTAGTAGCATTTCTGGACATACAAACAAGGGATACAATGCATGCACACACTGTTTAGATGATACTGACAGTGTTTTTTTGGATTATTGTAAAAAGGTTGTATACCTGGGGCATCGTAGATTTCTTCCGATCAAGCATCCCGTAAGAAAGAAAGGAGGGAAGCATTTCAGAGGTGAGGCAGATAACCGGAAGAAGCCTGAGCTGCGTAGTGGTAATGATATATTCGATATGGTCAAGGACCTAGAAGTAATCTTTGGTAAGGCTGCTGGCAGCCAACCAGTTCCGTACGGCCCTGATAAGCGCGCACCCATGTGGAAGAAGAAATCTATATTTTGGGAGCTACCCTATTGGAAAGTTTTAGAGGTCCGGTCTTCGATCGACGTGATGCACGTGACAAAGAATCTTTGTGTCAATCTGCTATGCTTCCTGGGCGTGAATGGGAAGTCCAAAGATACGCCCGAAGCACGGGAGGACCAGCAACGTATGAAAGACCCAAGCAACAAGTACACAGATAGGCGTCATTACTTAAGCAGCTACGCTCTTACTAAAGCAGAGAAGGAAATATTCTTTGAAGTCCTTTACAGTATCAAGGTTCCGTCTGGCTTCTCGTCGAATATAAAGGGGATAATAACATGGCAGAGAAAAAATTCCAAAACCTGAAGTCTCATGACTGCCACTTGATTATGACGCAGTTGCTTCCGATTGCATTGAGGGGGCTTCTACCGGAAAATGTTCGAGTACCCATTGTGAAGCTATGTGCATTCATGAACGCAATATCTCAGAAGGTAATCGATCCAGAAAGTCTGACAAGATTACAGAGGGATGTGGTCCAGTGTCTTGTTAGTTTTGAGTTGGTGTTCCCACCATCCTTCTTCACATTATGACTCATCTCCTGGTTCACCTATGTGAAGATTCATATTCTTGGTCCGGTATTTCTACACAATATGTTCCCCTTTGAGAGGTTCATGGGAGTCTTGAAGAAATATGTTCATAACCGTGCTAGGCCAGAAGGAAGCATCTCGAAGGGCTATGGAACAGAGAGGTCATTGGGTTCTGTGTTGACTTTATTCCTGACCTTAAGACAATTGGTGTTCCTGAATCGCGGCATG
>JAPCYS010001624.1:0-56304 GCA_028641055.1 Alopecurus myosuroides | reverse complement strand
GGAGTTCCCTGATTTTCTTAAAGCCTAGACCCGCTAATCTCGGGACGAGATTCTTTTAAGGGGGGAGATTTGTAACACCCCTGTTTTTAAGCACTTGTTTAATAGTATATTAGCAAGCCTCTTAAGACTTTTGTAAGACAATTAAGTGGACAACATGTTTGTGTAGTCATGTTTATCTATGCAATATAAGTGGTGTGTTTCTTTTCACTCATTTGAGGATTTTCCCTGATGATTGATTATTTCCTGCCTGATGTTTTTCAACTGGAAACCCTAAGATTTTTCTGAGAAATGCTTGATTCACTCATGATAGCATTATTTAGTCATGTATTGACCAAGGAAACATTTTGGTTTGGATTTAAATAGCTTTGGGAATTTATTTCCTATTTAAACTTTTAGCCGGAAAACAGCAGGACTAGCTGTTTTCCACCCTTGTTTTCAGGAAGTAAACACATTTGATTTGTTTTTCTCTTGTGGTATTATGGTTGACCATGTTATGGAATACAACTAAATGCCACTGGTTTAAATTTATCACTTGGAAAACAACCTAACCCATGATTGTTTTCCTAGTATAAAAATATTGCAAAACTAATTCTTTTTGGAAAAACAGAAACATAGCTTTTTGGACAGTTGTTTTCAGAGGGTTAACCAACTCCAATTTTTGTGTACTGGTTGTTTTCACAAACTAGAAAGTGCATAGAACAATTACCAACTGGAATTTTCAAAATCCAAGTTCATTTGCCCTTTCAAACAGAAGCCAATTTTTGCTTCAAATCTCTGTTTTTCCAACACTTAGTGAAAATTTCACCAAGTCTTTTTCTGAATTTACTGAATCTGTTTTTGAACAGAACTTGGGGGATGCATTTCTTGATCTATGCTGGATCTTTTTGTGTGTAATTTGATCCTAGTCACTCACCTAGGATTCCTCTGTAACTCCATATGCTTGGATGCCCGAGAGGTGCCTTAGCAAGGAAGGAAGGAAGAGAGGAAGTAGGGCTCGGGATATGTGTGAGCTGAGAGAGAGAGGAGCAGTGGAAACCGTTTTTTTTCACATGCCTAAGCTATCCTAGCGCCACTGTGGTCACTAGTGCCCTAATGCACCGCCCCTGGCACGAGAGAGCACGAGGGAAACGGCCCCCCACCCCTCTGCTTGCCAACACGGCCTCACCATGTGCACCCGAGGAGCACGCCCGCGGCCTCGTGGCTACAAAGCCTCCCGAGCCGTGCCACTTCGCCAGGACACCCCCCACCCCTCCACTACACCACCCCCGAGGCGCCAAGCCGTGCCTCGCCGTGTGCGAGCGACACGAGCATTTTCTTCCCGCCGGCCACCGCACGATCCACCAAAGAAAAACGAACAACCCCGTGAGTGAGGGCTCGTCATTCTTGCACGCACGAGTTCCCCGTAGCCTTGGCCGCGTCCCTGACATCCCCCGCGACGTGTTTGCTTGCAGGAGGGCCCGCGCCATCGCCGCCGTGTCCGCCGCGCCGTCGCAGAGAGGAGCTCGCCGTCGAGGAAACGAACGTCGCCACCGCCGCACCACCAGCACCCCACGACCCCACCGCCACCACTCGCCGCTCCACAGACCCCCTAGGTGAGCACCCCGCTCGTCCCGTGCGCGCCCGTGAGGTGCTCGACGCCGGTTTTGTCGTGAGAGGAGAGGGGAGGAAGAAAGGCGCAGCGCCGTCGATCGGGAGATCAACGGCTGCGCTTAAACGAGCGTTTCCCGCGTCCTCCGCCCGCGCGCGCGCGCAGCTGGGCTTGCCTAGGCGCTAGTTGGGCTGGGCGCGGCAGATCTGGCCCATTTGGGCAGTTCCCTGTTAATTTTTAAATTAGCATTTTTCTGCCAGAAAGATTGCTGCTAGCTTTTGTCCTAGAAAGGTTAGCAAACCATTTTATTTGTCCTTAACAATTTTTGTACCTATAGCCATACAAAATCACAACCATCTCCTTTTGGCAGAATAATGTTTTGACTTTTATTTATTTTTCTGTAGCCATTTTGCCAGACAGTACCCTTAAAATTGAAATGAATGGAACTTCACAAATACAAAACCTTTTTGAGCAAACTCAACTGTTTTGGAAAGCCCTTGTAAATACCTACCAGTAGAATTTTAGTTTGAACCAAGGTGAGTTACCATTTGGAAATGCCATCCATTTTGGTGAAACATATGTGAGCTATTCCAGGATTTTTAGGGGAATTTGGGACATTATTTTTGAGTGGGACCAATTGGAGAGGCTTTGTATTGTTAAGGACTATCACATCCTAGAAGTATTTAAGTTTTGGAGCCATAGAAAAAATTAGGGAGACAGAACAAGTTTTGGTACTTTTCTGCCTAATTTTTAATTCCTAGATCTTGTTTATATGTTCATTTTGTGATGTGCACATGATGTGTTCTTGCTTGTAATGTTGTTTTATAGTGTAGTAATGATGTTTACAAGTTATATGAACATGTTAGAATGAATGGTTTGGGTGGTAGATTTTTTAGAATTATTTTCCATGCATAGATCTTGCTCATAGCTTAATTTTCTATCTAGGTTTTTGAGTAGATTTTTAAATGTGTATTAGGCTTATTACTAGATTAATTTTCATGGAACCAGTACCATTTAGGTACTTTTATTTTGGTTACAGCACCTCTGGTTACTTGGTGCTTGTGTTTGAAGTAGATTTAAATAGCAAGGCTTAAGGTCTAGATTTCATACTAGATTATTCATGCATGCTTTTTGTCTTGTTTTCCACTAGGGAAAAATATGATTCTTTGTGGTTGAAAACAGAGGATGAAATGTCCTTGTGGCATTGTTATCCTTGTGTTTTCACCTCTGATAATTTTCCCCTTAAGTATTAGAAAATGCATGAGTAACACTTGGGTGCCTTGAATTAATTCCCTCACATGTGTAGCCTTTTAGCCTAGTTTTTCCTTGGTTCATAGCTATACTTTTTATTTTGTTTTGTGGGATCCAGTAGCATTTTGGTACAGATTAGAGGAGTATTTTACCTCTGTTAGTTTGCACACTTGTGCATAAAATTCAACAAGTATAGCATTAAGCTAGTCTAGTATTTTTCCAAAGTTTCTACTAGTATGAGTAGTAGTTTGTGGGACTAATTTATTTGTTTTGAGCATTTTTAGAAATGTGACCAGAGGCTTACTAACCTCTATATGAGCATTATGCTAGTGGAACACCCACTGGTATTTTTGTATCATGGTGGATAATGAGCTTGACTTGTTTTGTCATGAGCCTTTTCCACCGCTTGCATATTTTAGCTTATTGTTTGTGCTTGCCATAGAGAAAGTTGGGGAAGTTTTTAGAACTCAAATTGTGTGTTATGTGACACCCTACTGTCTAGTAACATGTGTTTTCCCCCACTGGTCCATGATGCTCTTGACTTAAAATCATTAAGTTTGACCACACATAAACACTAGGAAAAAGCAGATTTTCCCACTGTGGTTTTCATGTCAATTTTCTTAAGGGATAATTGAATGTCTTGAGTGCTACATTTTAATTGTTTGCTGTATGTATCACTTGTAGCATTGTTTGTCTTGGTTGGCTCTGAAAGTGTGCCTTTATTTCTTTTTACGACGTTAGAAAACGAGGAGGAAGGATTTGCTGAAGAGGGGTATTGCAATTCCTGTTACTTTCAGGACCAGGACCATCACTTGTACCAAGGCAAGCCATCCTAATGCTTGCTGTATAAATACTTATCATTATCTATCATGCATGCTTTTCACTTCTGAAGTTTTCACAAAACTATACTCTCAAAACTATTTTTGTTGTGAATACTACTACTATTAGTATTATTAGAAGAAGGAATCATATTAATAGTCAACTTGGTATTGCCAAGCCCTTAGCCACTAAATGGTATATACATACCATCTACCAACTTAAAACTTGAGTTCTTAAATGAACTACATAAAATGTGTTTTTGTAAACAATTACCTTATGGAAGTAAAACTCCGGAGGAAGGGTGAGACCCTGTCTACCGGAAGGATGTCATGATGGGAAATTTTTGAGAAATGTTTACAAAAGACACATAACCTAGTCTTCGCTGGACAACCATTATCGTACTGCCACTTTACCCCAATATGGGTAGGGGCTTGATTAAAAACTTGTTATGGTTAGTGTGTGAGCTATCTCAAGTGCTATAGAGGATTGGATCCTCCGAACCGAAGTGTCGCTAGGAGTGGGCATACGGGACATCTAAAGTGTGGGATTAATTTTCCCTCCGGATGCAGCAGTTGGGTCTCCTGTCTGGGCGGTGTGTGACACGGCTTGCCGGGGAGGGGGAACCCCAATTGAAGAGATATTCATGTACTAGCTTGTACATAGTGGATAGTCAAGATCAGTTATCTGATGTTCTCATAGGTTGAGGACAGTCCATGGTTGTATCATGGCGGATTCTGGATCTAGTGGAAATGTGTACACCTCTGCAGAGTAAAACTATTTCGAGATAGCCGCGTCCTCGGATATGGACGGTTGAATGGCCATGTAGCTAGTATTGTGTCAACTTTTCAAAAGAGGTTTTTGAAGGACGGCCTTGTAACTGAGAGGTACTATAGAGGAATGACTTGGTATCTGCGAGATACTGATGAGAAGGAAACTATTACTAAAAGTTTCTGAAAAGAAAACTTTCTTTTCTAAAAGTCTTATAAAACCTCCAAGATATGTGATATCTACGAGAGAAAAACTACATTATTTTAAAGGATTTTTCACAATGAACGAAACTTGAAGAATCAACCATGATAAATCTTTTATCTGTCATGGGTAGCTGAACCATATGTATGGCCTACCCACTCCACCAAATAAGCATGTATGCATTTATTGTAAGCTCATAAAGGATGTCTTGTTGAGTACATTCAAATGTACTCATTTGGTTTCGCCCCTGGTATCTACTTATCAGACTATGAGGAGCCACCCCAGGAGGAGTTCTATGAGGAGGAGTTCTACACTGATGGCCCTGCGAGTTAGGATCGTCTCCCAGTCAGCAACCTGTAGGATGAGGCGTGACTCGGGTTCTACTACGCTATGCTTGTCGTCTTCCGCTGTGTTTATTTTGAATGTCTGTCCTATGTGACAGTTATCAAGAACTTGATCATGTGACCATTTATGTAAGACTCTAATATTCGTGTAATGGATGATGTATTCTGTATGCAAACTACGTATGTTGTTCACAACTGGTTACTCTGGGATTGTGAATGAATGCATATGAGGGGTTCTGAACCTTCCGGTTTGGGGCCTCTACAATGGTCCTATTGATGCCTATGCCACAAATTATCCAACTATTGTTTGCACCAAAGCATTGAGTATTGTCCCTAGCAATGATGAGAGTCAAAGATGCAATTTGTTTCAAACCAAGGCAATTGTTGGTCCTAACATGGCTTGCAAGGTGATCATTGATGGAGGGAGTTGCAGAAATTTAGCAAGCAAGGATTTATGTGCAAAGCTAAGGTTGAGATATATTCCACACCCACATCCATATTATATTCAATGGCTCAATGAGAAAGAGGAAATAAGAGTATGCCAAATTGTGAGAGTGGAGTTTCAAATTGGACCATACAAGGATACTATTGAGTGTGATATGGTTCCCATGTCGGTTTGCCATCTATTGCTTGGAAGGCCATGGCAATTTGATAGAAAAGTGATACACAATGGGAGAGAAAACACTTATCAATTGAATTGGAACAATAAGGATATCTGTAGCATCCCAACTTTTAATAAAGATGGAATACCTGTGTTATTGTGCTAGTCCCTGGATCAATTGCTAGCACCACAGTACAAAATGAAATATCATGCAAATGCATCAAATTCTATTACATCGCATGATCCAGTCTTTACAAAATAGTATTACAACTTGCATAGTCTTAGAAGACTAGCAGTAAACAAAGATATACAGCGGAAAACATGAATAACATTGAGCCCATCTTCTTCATGTGCCACAGGAAAAACATGTTGGCGATAGTCTCGAGATCCTAAACGAAATCCTCACTCGTCTTCAGAAATATCTGCAATATGGAATATGCAGCCACAAGGGAGTCAATACAATTTAATGTATTGGCAAGTAACACTATGGTGGATATAAATGGCAAGACTAATACTACATGCTTATTTGGCTGAGTGGAGTTTTGGCTAAGTTTGCATAAAGCCAGTTTTCTCCTATCACTTTTGTAAAACAAACTTTTCTTTTCAAAAGGGGTGGCAACATTGGATTAAGATCCAAGCACCACAATATTGTTCACTTGGTCAAAATTTTACTTATTGAAATTGATGATGAGATTCTTCCGTCAATCCTTGTCCAGCTGCTCATAGTTGTCCATAACCGGGGACACGGCTCAGATCTTAGTTTGTTGACTCTGCAGAGCTTGTGCACTTTCACCTTCAGACTCAGATCAGCCCAAACATCCTATACACCCTGAGTGCATTAAGGAAATGAGAAGATTGAGACGATATCTTTCAGAAGAAATTCCACCACCGTTTGGCTTACCCGTTCCACCTATAATTATGCTACATCTGCTGGTAAGCCTAGTGAGTTCATTCAACTTAGTTGATCAAGACAGAGCCCATATGACTAAAGGCTGCCCGGGAAGCTACTAAACTTAGAAGGACATAGTAATCTCTTTGTTCCTGGGTGGCCATCCGCAAGTGACAACCTCAAGTGGAATAACCCTTAGACAAGGGCCCTGAGGAAACACTCAACATAAACCAGTCTTACCACTTCCACCCAGGTGGTTCATTCATTAGTTATACTTAGAATTTTTCCTCAACATCTAGTAAAACAAATTTTGTAGCATGGCTAAGCATCTAAATAAGTACCAAGGCATCAAAATAACAAGGTATAAGGATGTCTACACACTACTAGGATATAGCATAGCATAATATAACTTATTAAAATTTCCTATCATGCATACTACTCAAAATCAACTAATGCATATAGAAAATAATGGGTAGTTGATGATGTGTTACTTTCCTTGTTGAAGTTGGTGAATAAATCACACTCTCTTCATAAAAGATCGTTGCTCTCCGTACAATCTATTCATTGACAACACAAAACCAAATAAACAAGCATCCTAGCAAACAAACATACAAGTGTAGAAAAGCAACTAACATATCAAAAGGGGCTTAACCAAGTTGGTTAGGACAAGGTTTGGGTTCAAAAGATTCATTCTCTAATGGTCTCATACTTGTTAAGGAAATTCCAATGGTTTACTTGGGAAGGGCTAGGTTGAGCTTGATGTGATCTAACTTTATTATAACCATACTTGTCGAGGAAGTTCCAAGAGTTCACGAAGAATAAACATATTACTTCTTCAACTAAAGTAATACATGCAAACACTTGGTCATATTCACCTTCAAAAATATTTGAGTGATTATGTTAGTATTTTCCATTGTGGTTAGGGTAGGTCTACTAACTTCATCATCAAAGGGAAAATATTACTAAGTCTTAGGTTTTCCATTTGGGTCAATGGTTGGACAAAAATAACTTGTTATTCTTCAACTTGTATGGATTGCTTCTAGACCTCATGTGATTGCCTTCTTGAAGATCATCTTCATGCTTCTATTGTAGTCTTGTTCCTTGGATGGATTTTTCTCTTGGTCTTGATAGATTCTTCATGGCTTTTATTCACTAATTGGTTTGGGTATGGAATAGGCACAAATACCACTAAGTCAATTTGAAAAGAAAGAAATGGAAGGGATAGGAAGAGAGGAAAATGTCTTCTCCTTGATTTCTTCATACTCTTGTACTTCATTGAGTTTCTTCTTGTTGCTGTGGAGTCTAAGTCCTTCCTTCAATTTCTTCAATGATATTCCTCATAGCTCTTCATGTTGCCACCAAGTTGATATTGAAGTTTCATTCTTGTGCTTGAGGCTTGATCTCCATTTTGCTGACTTGGTAAATTCTTGAAGAAAGAATGGGGGAGTGGAGAAGATAGAATACTAAAGTTAACTACTTGGTACTATATGTGATTGACACATTTTAAGGACTTGTCTTGGCTCCAAATAGACATAACATCAAGGAATAACAGTTGAAAACAAATCCTAAGACATGGTAAAGATCGATGAATCACTAGGTTGGGTTTTTGGTCAAAAACACATGGTCATGGTCCAAGGATGTCCAAAATGGTTGGGCAAGGTTGTTTCTGGTTCAATGTTATCAAATGGAGCACTTTTGCAAAAGGAACTATATTGAAAATATTTATAGAAATTTATTTATGTCAAAAATACTCAAGTAGACAACTTAATTCTAAATTCAATTTTAATTTGTTCGAATATTATTTTGGGACAGAGGATATGAAAGTACACATCCTAAGGTTTCCAAATATATTTTATTTACAATTTTTGGATTTGTAGAATTTGAATTATGCCAAATTTCATCAAACAAGCATATTTGAATTTGAACAAATTTAAGTTTGTCAAATTTGAATTTGGTCAGTGCCAAAAGTTTCTAGATGTCAAGGGCTTTTCAAAATGTCCAAGATTGCTAAATTTGGCTAAGTGGTTAAAAAGATATGATGATTGCAAGTTATAGGGACTATTCTGCAAAATTGCCATTTAAATTTTATTCCGGAATAAAATCCAGAGGTAGGCTGGGTTCAGATCTGCTATTTGCCGCGCAGGGCGACGGACAGGGACTGGGCCTGGGCTAGTTTCACGCTGCACCGAGCAACCAAATGATTACTTAACGCGCGGCCTATGTGGCACTCTCTGATTCGCCCGTACCTGTTCGGTAAGTGATCTAATCGTGGCCCTTCGTTGTAGATCTAACAGACAGGAAGAGAGAGGGGATTACCGTGGAGGTTAGGTCGCCGGAAATGGTGTCCGGCGGCGGTGGATGCTCGGGGCTTCACCGTGGAAACGCAACTAGGGGCCCCCGGGCTCGGGAAGACCACAGAGAGAGCCAGCGTTGCACGACGGGGCGAATGGCGGTGATGGTGAGCCTTCCCACATAGTGGTTCGCCCACGCGATGCAGAGGGAGCTCGTCGGGCTCCGGTGAGCTTCGAAATGGACGGCGCGGCGGATTTCTGCGAGGAAAAAATCAAAACAGGGCCTTAGAGGGTGCGCCGGACCGAGGGGAGGAAGGGAAAGGGAAAATAGGGGCGGGGGACCTTCTGTACCGGCCAGAAACGGGAGAAAATGGCGGTGGGCCGAGGTAACTCCGGTGAAGGATTGCAGCAGCCTCGAGGCTCTTTTGAGAGATATAGAATAGGGGAAATGGAGAGGGGAGAGGGGGCTTTAAGGGGGAGCAAACGGCTCGGAGAATGATGTCTTGTAACGCCCGGAATCAAGAGGATTTAATTCCTCCATTATTCGGTTGAAACTGATGGAGGGAGGTTGATGACGATGATGACGTCATCATGACATCATCCACTTTTTTTTTCCTGTTTTTAATATCTTCTAATTGGTAAATCCATTTAACCTCAAACCAATTGCATTTGATTCATAAAATTCAAACCTTTCAGATTATAACATTTTTATAAACTTTTCATCACATTTGAATTTTATATTTTGCAATTATAAATAAAACATTAATATTACTTATTGTTATTAAAATTAGGAAAATAATAAAATGATGTTTTTGATTAAATAAAATTTCAGAGATATTAAACATGTCAAATACTATTTTTGAAATTTATTTTACATCACTTTAATAGTTTATAAAATTAAGATTTTATTGATTTTCTAATAGTAACTTAATTCCATTTTTAGAATAGAAAATTAAATAAATAAATAAAAGTGGCTTAATAAAATTTGGAAAAATCCCACAAGTCATAATATTGTTTTCTAAGTCTTATTTTATGTTATTTACAAATCAAAGCATTTTATGAATAACACTTTATGTTTAAAACTTGGAATAACATTTACATATCAATATAAATAGTTGTTATTCTCATAAAATAATTTTGAGGCTTAAAAATTATTAGAGATAATAATTCTCTGGTTTCAAAATCTATAAAACATTTTCAAAGTAATAGTTGATTTGAAAACATGTTATAAATAAGTTTTTTTCTAAGAGAAAACAATTTCTTTGATTAATGAATATTTATTTTGAAAGATATTTTAGGGTTTATGGAATAGAGGGATAATGCATTCTTAATTCCAAATTTATTAACATATGTGTTGTTTCCCTTTTGTTTCTTGCATCTCAATAGGTTTTTGGTGATGTCGGATATATACCAAATAGGGGTATAGAAGATGGTAGACAAAGTGCCGGATTACCAGGGTGGCCTAAGTGGTAGTGGGCTTAGGTCCATTAGGCGGCCCAGTAATCCGACGCACAGAAGCCGGATTCTAGAAGAACCCGGATCACGGCCCATGTGATCTGGCTTGGAGGAGAAGACGGATTCCTTGCTTTCCAAGTTACAAGTTACCGTAGTCTTCTAGGTTTCCTATTCTGTAAGCCCTAATCCGGCTATTATATAAAGCCGGACGGGAGATAGATAAAGAGAGAGAACGAATAACAGAGAAGCTCTACGCCAACTCGCCGAGAAGCTCATCCTCGTCGAGTAGCTTAGATCTAAACCCTCACATTGTATTCCTGTTTACGGGCTTTAGTCCCGATTAGTGAGAAGTGCAGGAGTAGGCACGTCGTACTGTCGCGACGTACCGAACCTGGGTAAATCCTGTGTTCTGTGTTTATTACGCGATCCCGTTACCCCACGTCTCTACCGTAGTCTCATGGCACCCCCGTCTATGAAAACTACTACGATGTCTCGACAGTTGGCGCCCACCGTGGGGCAAACGACGTCAGGCGTGAAATTCCGATCTGGGATACTTGGCGGAATCGGAAGATCAATCACTGTCGGAAGCTTGGAGTTCGACAACGACGTCGGGCGCTTCCTCGACAACGGATCCTACATACCGGCGCAAAACCACCTGGTAAGTGCCTGCGTGTTACCGATAGGATCTGCTAACATCTTTATCGGACTAACTGCAGAAGCAATGGGGTTTTGCGGTGGAAGCAAATTTATCCCACCCGCCCTATACCTAGTCGAAGATGAATATGATGCCGGATTCTGCTCAGATCGCCGACAAAAAAGTGATACACACTTTATCGGCATGGTGCAATCCGAAATCGCCGAAAACACGGATGACGGAAATCCCGTGCAAGAGGCAGACAACAACGCACCCGTCATGGAGACGGAAGATCAAACACCCGTCATAGAGGCGGAAGATCCGACATCCGTCAACAAGACGATGAACTCGGAAGCAGAATCCGTGCTTGCCGCCATTGAGGCGAGGTTGGAGTCGGAAACCGGATCGGATAACTTCGACTCCGAAGACGAAGATGAGGACGCCTTCGTAAGAAAGGTTAAGTCCTTTCAAGAGGGATTCCATGAAGTTCTAATGGCGAAACCGGCTGATACCACGGACGCCGGCAGCCAGGAAAGCCCTAAAACCCCTCCGCCAGAGGAAGAGAGAGAAGACGGAGAAACTTCTGGTATTCCCCAATGTCAAGGAGATGACAGAAGATGAACCTGTCAAAAAACCTCCCTCTTCCAAGAAAAAGCACCGTGCTGCTAAAAAACTCCAATACAAAATCCGGAAGAAAAAATCAGCTGATCTCGCTGATGAAAACCTGGAAGTAGGAGATGTTAGCGGAACAAAGCCTGCGGAGAAGAAATCCAAAGAAATCACTACTCCGCCAATGACGGAACAGGAAGAGCAAGAGCTATTGCAAACACCAGTGGGACCAGATGAACCCCCTGAGATGCTGGAAGCCAGGAGACAAGCTTTCCAACGGCAACGGCAACATCTACTCAGATCTCGGCAACATCTCCAACAAACCCATAATGACATCAAGGTCATGAAGGAAGAAATAGAGGAGTACGAGAGAAAGAATAGATCTGCGTTAAAACCTACTAGGTTACCCGGAATCGCAAGACCGGAAGAACTGCCGCCAAAAGAAAGGTTCCATAACCCATCTTGGCAAAAGCAGGTAAACGGCAAAGATGCCAAGGGCGAACCAATATACAAGACCGCAGCAGAAAACGCGGAAGCAGCGTTCGCGATTCTTAACAACGATCTGTATTCCAACGGGGAAAAACTCCAAGGGGTGTATGCTTTCCTAGGAAAAGCATTGCAACAACAACAGCGCGCCCAAGAGCGATCAGGGAGGCTGCATGATAACTCCGCCCTATGCAAAACAACTACTTGCGCTGCTGGAGCACCTGGACCGGAAGAACCCGGGGATTCAGACAACTCAAAAGATAAAAAAGAGGATCCGAGAAAAGACAAGAAAAACCCCGACAACCGGGATGCAGCGTCTAGGACCGGATCCCATCTCCCGAAAGATGGACATAAACCCATGATCGGGAAGACAAACACCGGAAGGACGGCAAAATAATGCCACCTCCGAGAAACCCAGCTGAGAAAGCTGGAAGATACGATATACCTCACAGGCGTGAGAGATCCCGGACACCTCCTAAGGACAAAGAAAGGCACAGGAGTAGAACTCCGCCTAATCCAAAAGGGCGTGACCACGGAAGAGATAGAAACAATCCCGGAAAAACGCGTTCGCGCAACAATGGAAGAGAAAGGAGCAGATCCCCTTCCGTCCATTCAGTCGGAAGATATTCTGCACACATTGACAGAGCAGAAAAGGATGATCTATACTTTGGTCCTAAGTGTTTTACTGACAGGATCCGAAGGATAACGCTGCATTCTGGCTTTGCCAAGGTCGGTCCAACGTACCAGAAATACACCGGCAGCACAAACCCGGATACCTGGCTCTCGGATTACTATACAGCCGTCCAGATCAACAATGGGACAGACTTGGAAGCTGTCAAGTTTCTTCCCCTAATGTTGCTGGATGGAGCCAGAGATTGGATCAATGGATTACCATCAAGAACAGTCGACAGCTGGGATGATATGGCTAGAGTATTCACTCAGCATTTCCGAGGAACGTACAAACGCCCGAACAGCATCAACCAGCTAAACCGTTGCACGCAATTCGAAGATGAACCATACGTGGATTTCATCTCCAGATGGACAGCAATGAAGAATAGTTGCTCTGGAGTAACTGACGTACAAGCAATGCATGCTTTCGTCAATGGCCTAAAACCCGGACTCGTACCGTTCATGGTTGGTTCCAAAAAGCACAAAGATCTTGGATCTATGCTTACAACCGCCAATGAGCACGCTGCAGCCGAAGATGACATCAGAGCAAGAGGAGGCAATATCAAATCACTGATACTTGCCAAGAAAACCCCTCGTTCTGACAAAAAAGGAACTCCAGAAACAATGACGAAACCCAAAGAGGTCAACATAGCCTTTGGAGGAGAAAAGGGAAACAAGTGGAAAGGACGCAACCCAGGTCCAATCAACTACACTCAAGAGGAGTGGGAAAGGATTAAGTCGGAACCTTGTGTTCACCACTCGCAATTTGGGAAACCCACCCATACAAACGCGCAATGCCGGCTAAATAAGCACATGAAAGGCAGTGCAGGAGCCGGAAGTAAGGGGAAGGGTTCCAAAAGGAAACCCGCCAAACAAAAGCCGGAAGCTGACAAAGAAGACAGCGAATCGGACACTGACGAAAAAATCCAGGAACAACAGCGTAAAGGCGAACCCAAGTTTCCAAGAGTTGATGGAGAAGCAATGCTAACTTTCTTAGCAACCCCGTCAGCAAAGGTGGCCAAAAGAACACTTCGAGAAATAAACGCGGTTGTTCCGGCAACCCCGAAATTCTTGAAGTACTCCAACAAACCGATAATCTGGGATCAGTCTGATCATCCCGGAAATATCCCTGAACCTGGCACACAAGCTCTTGTTGTAAGCCCTATTGTTCAAAACACTAGGCTAAGAAGAGTGCTGATGGATGGAGGATCCAGCATTAATATAATGTACCTGGATACACTGAAGCATCTGAAGATTTCCGAGTCTCAGCTCAACTACAGCAACATACGTTTCCATGGCATTGTCCCTGGCAGGCAAGCATGATCCCTAGGAGAAATTTCCCTAGATGTCACCTTCGGAGATAAAGATCACTTCCGGCAGGAAAAAGTATCCTTCGAAGTAGTGCCGTTCGAAAGCGTGTATCACGCAATACTCGGACGTCCAGCTTTCGCCAAATTCATGGCAAGATCTTGTTATATCTATAACAAGCTGAAGATGCCAGGACCCAAGGGAGGAGTAATCACTATAGCCGGTGATTTCAAGCTGGCAAACGAGTTGGAAAAAGAAAACGCCCTTTGCGCTCAGAGAGTCATAGCAAAGGAAGAACTGAAGGAATTAGCCAAGGAGGTATCGCCGTCAGAAATGCCGGCAGGAAAAGAAACCCGAAAGCCAACAGACAGCTTCAAGGCGTCCGAAAATACAAGACAGGTAATCCTAGATCCCAAAGATCCGACAAAATTTGTCGTCGTAGGGAGTGGGATGACTGACAAATAGGAAGGCGAGCTCATCAAGTTCCTCCGTGAGAACTGGGATATTTTTGCCTGGTGTCCAGCTGACATGCCAGGTGTACCCAGGGAACTTGCTGAGCACCAACTCAAGGTTATTCCTGGATCAAAACCGTCAAACAAGGTCTCCGTCGATTTGACGGAAGAAGACGGAAGGCTATTGGCAAGGAAATTATACGGCTTTTAGCAGCGGATTTCATCAAGGAAGTAATCCATACTGACTGGTCCGCAAATCCGGTATTAGTACCGAAGAAAGACACTACTGCTCTTAGAATGTGTATAGATTACACAGGCTTGAACAAATTGTGTCCGAAAGATAGGTTTGCATTACCGCGAATCGATCAAATAATAGATGCCACCGCAGGCTCTAAGCTTTTGTGCTTTTTGGATGCATACTCCGGGTACCACCAAATACGCATGAAAAAGGAAGATCAAATTAAGACTTCTTTCATAACCCCATACGGGACGTATTACTACGTAACAATGCCGTTTGGCCTGAAGAACGCAGGTGCAACCTACCAGCATTGCATGCAACGTTGTTTGCATAGTCAGATTGGAAAAAATGTCCATGTTTATGTGGTTGATATTGCTGTCGTAACCAAGGAAAAAGATACACTCCTTGAGGATTTGCGAGAAACTTTCGAAAACTTACGCACCTACAAGATGAAGTTGAATCCATCTAAATGCGTATTCGGGGTTCCCTCAGGAAAACTTCTGGGTTTCATCGTTTCTCACAGAGGAATAGAAGTTAACCCGGAAAAGATCAAGGCAATCTTGAACATCACAAAACCTACCTGTGTCAAAGATGTCCAAAGATTGACGGGTTCCGCAGCTGCCGTTAGCAGATTTATTAGTCGGCTGGGGGCTAAAACCCTAACACTATACAAGTTGTTGAAGAAATCCGACAAAGTCAAGTGGATAGCAAAGCTTTGGAGTACCTAGCAGTTATGTCTCTTCCATACTTAGTTCAATATCTATGTAAACATCTTTTGAGATCATGAAATAAAGTTGTTGGATTTCTGGTATCCATGTTTTTTACAAGTTTATTATAGTAAAAGCATGTTTCCACATTCTCTATTTCCCAATGATCTTACAAAATACTCAATGTTAACCCGAATTGTACCTCCGTACTCGGCGTTAAGAAACTGAATGTTTTTTCAGCCTGTTAACGGCTAAAGGAAACTTGAATTGCCTGCGTGCCCAAGTTTCGGTCAAAAAATTCCTTGTTTCTCTAAGCATTATCTGATTGCGTATGTGTTGGGTTACTGGAGCTAGTTAGTAAAAATGCCTTTAGCATGATCCATGTTTCCGAGTTTAAACTGATTGGTTACACCCAGTTACTCGGCATGATGATTCATATTGCTATTTGAGCCATTTCAAACACTAAGGACAGTTAAAACATATATGCCAGAGAACTTAGAAGATAAAGGAATAGTAACATCCGAAAAACCTTGCAATTTTTTTCATAATTAAGACTGCAAAAGGCGGAATTTTTTCACTAATACAAATAGAAGCATTACATTTTGGATTACATTGAAAGAACAGTAATGCTCCTATTGTTTACTATTACTATCCAGGTCCAAGGTAGCCCTTCAAGCATCTGATTCCTCCTCGCTGCTGTCGTCCTCGGGGATTGGAGGGATCTCCTCTTCTGGATAATTGACGGAAATATTTACCATGGAGGCGATCTGGGTGGCGTGGCCTTTGATTTCATCAAAGATGGTATTTCGCTGAGTATCCGTGTATCCTTGAGGGACACCGGATGCCACGCCAAGATTTAGCACCAGGGTAGTGCATGCGCATAAGGCCGAGTGCCATGCGCGCACCCCGTGCAGCGGAACGCAGGATGGAATCCCTGGATTCCGCCACCTCCATGATGGCTCCCGGAAGTTTTTCAACCTCCGAGAACTCCCCAGTCCTTGCGGGAAGGAACTTGTTCACCAGCTGCATTCCAGCAGCACGGATCGAAGTCCACATCTTCCCAAAGGCCTGGATCCCTTCAAGCCGGGTACCATCTGGGGTATCTCCTGTTTTTTCCGACAAAACAACCAAAAGTGTTAGGTGAAAAACAGAGAAGAAAAACAAGATATGGAAAAATAAAAAAGGTAACAGAAAATTACCGATAAGCTTGTCGATCTCGGAGATTTCCTCCAGAAGAAGATTCAGAGCATTTTCTAAATCCTGAATGGTGGATTTATCCTTCTCCGCTTGCTCGGAAGCCTTGGAGTTGGCAACTCCAAGGGCCAAGTTGCTGGCCTCCAGATCCTTTTGAGCCTTCACAAGATGCTTGTGAAGCTCCAAATTCTCCTTTCGGAGATTCTCGGCATTGCCGGCATCTTCAGCTATCTGCTTGGCCTTGGCCAAAGCAGCTGGAAAGCAAAGAAAATTCCGAGTTTAGAAAATTTCCGGAATAAGTACTTAGACAAAAAATTGAATCGCAAACTTTAGAGGAAAAATGTTTACCTGTTGTTTCCGACAAAGCGAGCTGAGACGATGCCAGTTCCGCCTCTCTCTCCTCAAGAATAGAAAGAAGATTTCTAACCTCTTTATTCTTGATGGAGAGTTTGTTGAAAACTTCCATGTTAATGGCTTCGGCGGATTGCTGGAACATAGCAAGGAAAAGAATGGTTACAAAAAGCATCAAAGCAAAAAAGGCATGCAATTTTGTTTAATGCTTGGGGGCTAGAGTTACATACCTGGCTCATTCGTTGCAAGCCCGCCAAGTTTTCTTTGAACTCTTTTGCGTATTCCGCAAAAAGGGTTCCGGCCGCGCTTAGGCCGTTATTGATCTTGAAGTCCTTGTCAAAGGTGGGAATTTCTTCGTTGAAAGTCCGAGGAAATTCTCCCACCTCTGGAGCCGCCCTTTCCCTCGTGTCCGTGTCCGACACAACAGGCTGTCTGGGCTCCAACGGCTTGGTCGTGGGGGCTGTAGCGTGCTCTTCCGCCATCGTGGACGGTGTGTCCAGGGAGACGGTGGGAGAAGGTTGACCGCCTCGGCTGGAAACAACTTTGTGTTTCTTGAGCTTCTTTGGCTTTAGGTTGGGGGAGGCAGGCTAAAAACAAAAAACCCGGAAAAGTTAAGACACGGAAGATGGATGAAAAGTTCCCATGAAAGAAAAAGAACCCAGAAGAAAGAACCTGGAAGTGGCGACGGGGATTCCGTCAAGGTCGATAACTTCCTCAGAGGAAGAAATCTTCTTGCGCTTGCGTCCACCAGTAGCAGCGGTGCGCAGCGCGTCCAGCTCAGCCTCGGAGGCCAACTCCGAGTCTGGAAGATCCGCGAACTGTCGGAAAAACAAATCGGAATCAGAAGCTAGAAAATCCGAGAAAGAATGCTGAAACTATACCCAAATGACTGAAAAATTACCTTGGGAACCGGATTGTCGGCCGTATACATTGGCCGACTCGCTTCGTATTGGTCGCGTGATGCGACCAACTGGTTGATGCGCCGTCGAAGCTCCTTTGCGGGCCAATCTTTGTTGGTTGTCCGCATTGGATCCTTGGCTCCATGTATTCGCACAGGAGGCGACCACCGTGGTTGGCCAATGGCTGAATCCGTCTATTCAACCAGCAAAAGACCGTGTCCATGCCGGTCAAAGGTGGAGTGGAGGAGGTGAGCTTAGCGATGCGCCGTTTGATCCTTAGTAGATCAGGCGGCAGAACCTGGACGGCTTCCGTTCCCCAGTTGTCTTGGGGAACTGCGGAAGAGTTCGAGAAAGGAGGAACCCCGATGGCTTCCTTAGGGAAAGGCACATCGGGATGGTAAAAGAAGGAACCCGTCCAAAATTTGACGGATTCCGACGTTTTGATCTTGGGGAACCAATCTTCACGAAATCTCCGAAGAGTGAAAGAGATGGTTCCGCAAGTCGGGAGTGCGCCCTCCGAAGAGTTCCGCTTAACCCCGAAGCAATACGTCCAAAAGTCTAACCTAGGTTCTAGCCCTAAGTAGCCCTCGAACAAAGCCTGGAATCCGGCCATGTAGAGGATGGAATTGGGTGGCAGGTTGTGGGGCTGGATGTTGTAATGGGAAAGAACTTGGAGGAAGAAGGCGGAAGGTGGAAGGCCCATACCTCGAAGAAGATGGGAGGAAAGGAGAACCCTTTCGCCGTCTTTTGGCGTTGGTTCGTTCTCGTCCTCAGGAAGACGCCACTTCCCCTTAAGGACCAAGCCCTCCTTTTCCATGTTTGGAAGAAGAGCCGGGGGAATGCTGCAGGCAATCCAGTTGCCTGCAGATTCCGCCTCTTCATCCGCTCCGGTGGCGGCGGTGGCGGCAGCTTCCGCAGCGGCGAGCTCGTCACCGACGAGCTCGATCTTTTCCTCCGCCGTTTCAGGAGCAAACGGCGGGGAAGCGGCGGAGCTCGCGCCCGCAACGTCCGCGACGACGGAAAGGTTTTCTCCGCCCGCCGCGGAGGCCGCGGTTTTCTCCGGCTCGTCGCCGGCGTGCTTGGGTGACCCAAGTTGTGGATCTAGGTCGCCGATGAGGTCGTCGATGGCGGCGCGAGTAGGCGAGGACGGTGAGGTTGCCATTTCCTGGCGGCGCGATTCGTTTCCGGTGTGCTTGGAGGCGAGGTGCGCTCGGGGCAGTGCTTTGTTTGAGAGCTCGTGCGCGTCAATGGCAAGTGCGGTGAGAGTGCGGAAGATTTTCGTTGAGGACGAGGATGGCTATTTTGACCGTTGGATGTTTGCCGCATGTCACTCGCCGGAAAATCCGGGAAATGAAACGACAGGGTAATGATGGTTATCTCCTCGTTTCCCGCGAGAATCTGTCAGAGATAAGTTTCTGGGTTTTCCGAGTAAAACCCAAACGTCACTTACGTCAGCATGGTTAAGTGCGCTGACGCAAGAAGTTTCTTCTCCGCGAAGGATCGTGAGAGAAAAGCCGGATTTTCAGGATTTCGAGTTTCATGTTACCATCTTTTTCAAAAGAAGAATAAGAAGAATCAAGACTGCTGAATCAATATTTCTCGGACAAAGTATATTTGGCGAAAGACGGAGAATCAGAGTTTCGATCCTTCTTGGGGGCTACTGTCGGATATATACCAAATAGGGGTATAGAAGATGGTAGACAAGTGCCGGATTACCAGGGTGGCCTAAGTGGTAGTGGGCTTAGGTCCATTAGGCGGCCCATAATCCGACGCACAGAAGCGGATTCTAGAAGAACCCGGATCACGGCCCATGTGATCTGGCTTGGAGGAGAAGACGGATTCCTTGCTTTCCAAGTTACAAGTTACCGTAGTCTTCTAGGTTTCCTATTCTGTAAGCCCTAATCCGGCTATTATATAAAGCCGGACGAGAGATAGATAAAGAGAGAGAACGAATAACAGAGAAGCTCTACGCCAACTCGCCGAGAAGCTCATCCTCGTCGAGTAGCTTAGATCTAAACCCTCACATTGTATTCCTGTTTACGGGCTTTAGTCCCGATTAGTGAGAAGTGCAGGAGTAGGCACGTCGTACTGTCGCGACGTACCGAAACTGGGTAAATCCTGTGTTCTGTGTTTACTACGCGATCCCGTTACCCCACGTCTCTACCGTAGTCTCATGGCACCCCCGTCTATGAAAACTACTACGATGTCTCGACAGGTGACTTGCATAACCAGAAAACAAAGAGTTTCAATTTTTAGTGATTTTTGGACTTTTCAAAAATCAGGGATGTTACAGACTACCACCCTTAAAAGAAATCTCGTCCCGAGATTTGGGAAGGATAGAAAGAAAGATTTGGGTAACTGGATTCCAAAACAACTGGATGGGCTACCACCCTTAAAAGAAGCTTTGGTGGGTAGTCTATTTTCATTAGATTGGAGTGTAGATTGATTCTAGATTAGCTTGAGTAGATCTTTCCTTTGTGATAGAGGTGTAGACCAACATAGGTATGTTGGACTACCTTTGACACTGAGGGGTCACTCTTTGGGTCAATCAAAAGTCCTTGGGTTCACTCTCAACTTGGTCTTTTGATATCCTTGGCAATCTTCCATCTTGTTGTTGTCATCCTTGAAGGCAAACACCATGCTATTTCTAAAAAATTTATCATGGTAGGCAAAATCTTCCATTGCTTGATAGCTCCAAGGTTGGCTTGATCCTCACCGAAAATAGTACGTTTTCAGCATCACTATCATAGGGTCATTATTGTATTCTACCATTCTATGGTTCATGCTTAACATCGTCGTCTCTCTAATAGGTATGTCACTCAGATTTAACATTCCTCATAGAAAAATTAAATAATGTGAGTAGTCACCATGGGGGCCAATCCATGTTGCACTCAATTATTACCTTGTACTTGGATTGATGAATCTTGTTTAATAACACTAGGTCACCTCACTTGTCTAACAGAAAGTTTCCAATCTGTAAGACAAACTTGAGCCAAGCTATCACTTCTCAACTAGTGGGTTGCGTAAAACTCTTATGTAACACAAGCTGGATAGTTGTGTTTCTTCATTATTTCTTCTCTTGGTGTAGTTGGATCTCAAATCTTCATAGCTCATGCAACTTTGAGTCAAGTTTCTATCTTCACTTGTTGATTGGCTTGATGCTCCTTATGATATAGTTGGCATTGATCATGGATGTGATTGTTCCTTCACACAAAAGGATCTTGAAATATGTGACATTCCTCAATTGTATGGCTTGTGTCTCTATAAAGAACTAGTCATGACATTCTTGGGTGAAAGGTTTGTTGTTGCACTTCATATGGTGGCCCAATATGGTTGGTAAATGGGTATGGGCTTTGGTTTGTCTTAGCATGGATTAGTAGAGATTTGAAAGAGAGCTAAAGAAATTCCTACTCCAACACATCAGATCAAGGAAACTCATCTTGCAAGCAACACATACAAACATATAGCAACACATTCACCACACCAAACAACATGGTTTTAGAAAATACTAATATTGTCATACCACACTCATTGGTATGATCAATACACTAACACGTTAACGTTGTTCTAACCAAGTGACTAGATTGGTGGTCTCATCTATATCTTCTTCAGTTCTTCAAATTCTTCTCTCCATGTCTTGAGGTGTTCTTTATTGTTGTGAAGTCTAAGTCTTTCTCCAAGTTCTTCAAAATCTTGAGTGTGGGTCTGCAGGCGGTGAAAATACTTCTTGTACTTCATGGTATGGTCATCACAATCATGCCTTGATGGTATACAGGAGGTAGGTCATCTAGAAAATTTTGAAGGTGAATAATAGAAGAGATGATATGAGAAGAATTAAGATGATTGTTTTGTTTCTAGATAGTTTGAACATAGAAAGTTTTCAATCCTAGGGTGATCAATGGGTTATTAACAACTTGTTGCAAATTGGATATTCACTATAGTGAGAGATACTGGCACCCGCTAGCCAATCAGGGAACGGTCTCGTGTCCGTGGACACGTAAAGTTGTCCGGGCCGCTTCATCTCACTATGCCGCTAGGATCCAAAATACTCTAAGGAGATAATAACATGATCAGAAATGGCTTCCAAACCTAAGGGTCTCGAATTCTACAGGCAACACAATGCTCTGATACCATTTTGTAGCATCCCAACTTTTAATAAAGATGGAATACCTGTGTTATTGTGCTAGTCCCTGGATCAATTGCTAGAACCAGAGTACAAAATGAAATATCATGCAAATGCATCAAATTCTATTACATCGCATGATCCGTCTTTACAAAATAGTATTACAACTTGCATAGTCTTAGAAGACTAGCAGTAAACAAAGATATACAGCGGAAAACATGAATAAAATTGAGCCCATCTTCTTCATGTGCCACAGGCAAAACATGTTGGCGATAGTCTCGATATCCTAAACGAAATCCTCACTCGTCTTCAGAAATATCTGCAATATGGAATATGCAGCCACAAGGGAGTCAATACAATTTAATGTATTGGCAAGTAACACTATGGTGGATATAAATGGCAAGACTAATACTACATGCTTATTTGGCTGAGTGGAGTTTTGGCTAAGTTTGCATAAAGCCAGTTTTCTCCTATCACTTTTGTAAAACAAACTTTTCTTTTCAAAAGGGGTGGCAACATTGGATTAAGATCCAAGCACCACAATATTGTTCACTTGGTCAAAATTTTACTTATTGAAATTGATGATGAGATTCTTCCGTCAATCCTTGTCCAGCTGCTCATAGTTGTCCATAACCGGGGACACGGCTAAGATCTTAGTTTGTTGACTCTGCAGAGCTTGTGCACTTTCACCTTCAGACTCAAATCAGCCCAAACATCCTGTACACCCTGAGTGCATTAAGGAAAGGAGAAGATTGAGACGAGATCTTTCAGAAGAAATTCCACCACAGTTTGGCTTACCCGTTCCACCTATAATTATGCTACATCTGCTGGTAAGCCTAGTGAGTTCATTCAACTTAGTTGATCAAGACAGAGCCCATATGACTAAAGGCTGCACGGGAAGCTACTAAACTTCGAAGGACATAGTAATCTCTTTGTTCCTGGGTGGCCATCCGCAAGTGACAACCTCAAGTGGAATAACCCGTAGACAAGGGCCCTGAGGCAACACTCAACATAAACCAGTCTTAGCACTTCCACCCAGGTGGTTCATTCATTAGTTATACTTAGAATTTTTCCTCAACATCTAGTAAAACAAATTTTGTACCATGGCTAAGCATCTAAATAAGTACCAGGGCATCAAAATAACAAGGTATAAGGATGTCTACACACTACTAGGATATAGCATAGCATAATATAACTTATTAAAATTTCCTATCATGCATACTACTCAAAATGAACTAATGCATATAGAAAATAATGGGTAGTTGATGATGTGTTACTTGCCTTGTTGAAGTTGGTGAAGAAATCACACTCTCTTCACAAAAGATCGTTGCTCTCCGTACAATCTATTCATTGACAACACAAAGCCAAATAAACAAGCATCCTAGCAAACAAACATACAAGTGTAGAAAAGCAACTAACATATCAAAAGGGGCTTAAACAAGTTGGTTAGGACAAGGTTTGGGTTCAAAAGATTCATTCTCTAATGGTCTCATACTTGTTAAGGAAATTCCAATGGTTTACTTGGGAAGGGCTAGGTTGAGCTTGATGTGATCTAACTTTATTATAACCATACTTGTCGAGGAAGTTCCAAGAGTTCACTAAGAATAAACATATTACTTCTTCAACTAAAGTAATACATGCAAACACTTGGTCATATTCACCTTCAAAAATATTTGAGTGATTATGTTAGTATTTTCCATTGTGGTTAGGGTAGGTCTACTAACTTCATCATCAAATGGAAAATATTACTAAGTCTTAGGTTTTCCATTTGGGTCAATGGTTGGACAAAAGTAACTTGTTATTCTTAAACTTGTATGGATTGCTTCTAGACCTCATGTGATTGCCTTCTTGAAGATCATATTCATGCTTCTATTGTAGTTTTGTTCCTTGGATGGATTAATCTCTTGGTCTTGATAGATTCTTCATGGCTTTCATTCACTAATTGGTTTGGGTATGGGATGGGCACAAATACCACTAAGTCAATTTGAAAAGAAAGAAATGGAAGGGATAGGAAGAGAGAGGAAAATGTCTTCTCCTTGATTTCTTCATACTCTTGTACTTCATTGAGTTTCTTCTTGTTGCTGTGGAGTCTAAGTCCTTCCTTAAATTTCTTCAATGATATTCCTCATAGCTCTTCATGTTGCCACCAAGTTGATATTGAAGTTTCATTCTTGTGCTTGAGTCTTGATCTCCATTTTGCTGACTTGGTAAATTCATGAAGCAAGAATGGGGGAGTGGAGAAGATAGAATACTAAAGTTAACTACTTGGTACTATATGTGATTGACACATTCTAAGGACTTGGCTTGGCTCCAAATAGACATAACATCAAGGAATAACAGTTGAAAACAAATCCTAAGACATGGTAAAGATGGATGAATCACTAGGTTGGGTTTTTGGTAAAAACACATGGTCATGGTCCAAGGATGTCCAAAATGGTTGGGTAAGGTTGTTTCTTGTTCAAGGTTATCAAATGGAGCACTTTTGCAAAAGGAACTGTATTGAAAATATTTATAGAAATTTATTTATGTCAAAAATACTCAAGTAGACAACTTAATTAAATTCAATTTTAATTTGTTCAAATATTATTTTGGGGCAGAGGATATGAAAGTACACATCCTAAGGTTTCCAAATATATTTTATTTACAATTTTTGGATTTGTAGAATTTGAATTATGCCAAATTTCATCAAACAAGCATATTTGAATTTGAACAAATTTAAGTTTGTCAAATTTGAATTTGGTCAGTGCCAAAAGTTTCTAGATGTCAAGGGATTTCAAAAATTCCAAGATTGATAATTTGGCTAAGTGGTTAAAAAGATATTATGATTGCAAGTTATAGGGACTATTCTGCAAAATTGCCATTTAAATTTTATTCCGGAATAAAATCCAGAGGTGGGCTGGGTTCAGATCTGCTATTTGCCGCGCAGGGCGACAGACAGGGACTGGGCCTGGGCTGGTTTCACGCTGCACCGAGCAACCAAATGATTACTTAACGCGCGGCCTACGTGGCACTCTCTGATTCGCCCGTACCTGTTCGGTAAGGGATCTAATCGTGGCCCTCCGTTGTAGATCTAACGGACAGGAAGAGAGAGGGGATTACCGTGGAGGTTAGGTCGCCGGAAATGGTGTCCGGCGGCGGTGGATGCTCGGGGGCTTCACCGTGGAAACGCGACAAGGGGCCCCCGGCTCGGGAAGACCACAGAGAGAACCAACGTTGCACGGCGGGGCGAATGGCGGTGATGGTGAACCTTCCCACGTCGTGGTTCGCCCACGCGATGCAGAGGGAGCTCGTCGGGCTCCGGTGAGATTTGAAATGGACGGAACGGCGGATTTCTGCGAGAAAAAAATCAAAACAGGGCCTTAGAGGGTGCGCCGGAGCGAGGGGAGGAAGGGAAAGGGAAAATAGGGGCGGGGGACCTTCTGTACCGGCCAGAAACGGGAGAAAACGGCGGTGGGACGAGGTAACTCCGGTGAAGGATTGCAGCAGCCTCGGGGCTCTTTTGAGAGATATAGAATAGGGGAAATGGAGAGGGGAGAGGGGGCTTTAAGGGGGAGCAAACGGCTCGGAGAATGATGGCTTGTAACGCCCGGAATCAAGAGGATTTAATTCCTCCATTATTCGGTTGAAACTGATGGAGGGAGGTTGATGACAATGATGACGTCATCATGACATCATCCACTTTTTTTTCCTGTTTTTAATATCTTCTAATTGGTAAATCCATTTAACCTCAAACCAATTGCATTTGATTCATAAAATTCAAAACTTTCAGATTATAACATTTTTATAAACTTTTCATCACATTTGAATTTTTATATTTTGCAATTATAAATAAAACATTAATATTACTTATTGTTATTAAAATTAGGAAAATAATAAAATGATGTTTTTGATTAAATAAAATTTCAGAGATATTAAACATGTCAAATACTATTTTTGAAAGTTATTTTACCTCACTTTAATACTTTATAAAATTAAGATTTTAGTGATTTTCTAATAGTAACTTAATTCCATTTTTAGAATAGAAAATTAAATAAATAAGTAAAAGTGGCTTAATAAAATTTGGAAAAATCCCACAAGTCATAATATTGTTTTCTAAGTCTTATTTTATGTTATTTACAAATCAAAGCATTTTATGAATAGCACTTTATGTTGAAAACTTGGAATAACATTTACATATCAATATAAATAGTTGTTATTCTCATAAAATAATTTTGAGGCTTAAAAATTATTAGAGATAATAATTCTCTGGTTTCAAAATCTATAAAACATTTTCAAAGTAATAGTTGATTTGAAAACATGTTATAAATAAGTTTTTTTCTAAGAGAAAACAATTTCTTTGATTAATGAATATTTATTTTGAAAGATATTTTAGGGTTTATGGAATAGAGGGATAATGCATTCTTAATTCCAAATTTATTAACATATGTGTTGTTTCCCTTTTGTTTCTTGCATCTCAATAGGTTTTTGGTGACTTGCATAACCAGAAAACAAAGAGTTTCAATTTTTAGTGATTTTTGGACTTTTCAAAAATCAGGGATGTTACAATATCATATTGCAGCCTATGACACCCCAACAAATAGTGAACGAATCAAGACAAAAAGTGGAAGTGAATCTTGAGGAGAGTGAGAGGGAAAATATGAGTGAAAACAAACCTAGGACGAGTGGAAAAAGTAAGGGAGTGAGCCTCTTGACAATGTTAGCCACCAAAGAAGATTTGAGAGAGTTTGAGGATGATCCTAGCCTACTACCTATAGTGCTCATGCACAAGGGGGAAATTTTAGTTTCTAATGACACGACTCCTCTTTCTATTGGTGTTTCTAATGTTTTGCAGGAATTTGATGATGTTTTTCCAGAAGAAGTGCGCTCGGGATTACCACCATTGAGAGCGATTGAGCATCAAATTGATTTAATTCCTGGATCTTCCTTACCAAATTGAGCTCCCTATAGGACAAATCCCCAAGAGACAAAGGAAATTCAGAAACAAGTACAAGATCTTCTTGATAAAGGTTACATTCGAATAAGCTTATCTCCTTGTGCTGTTCCTGTTATTTTAGTTCCTAAGAAAGATGGTACTTGGCGCATGTGTGTAGATTGTAGAGCAATTAACAATATCACTATTCGTTATCGTCATCCTATACCACGTTTCGAAGACATGTTAGATGAATTAAGTGGTAGTGCTATTTTCTCTAAAATTGATTTGCGTAGTGGTTATCATCAAATAAGAATGAAAGAAGGGGATGAGTGGAAAACAACCTTTAAAACAAAATTTGGTTTATATGAGTGGTTAGTAATGCCTTTTGGATTAACTAATGCACCTAGTACTTTCATGAGATTAATGAACCATGTTTTAAGAGATTTTATTGGCAAATTTGTGGTTGTTTACTTTGATGATATTCTCATATATAGCCACAATGAACATGAACACATTGATCATATTATACAAGTCTTGCATGTGCTAAGACAAAATAAATTGTATGGAAATTTAGAGAAGTGCACTTTTTGCAAAGATAAGGTCATATTTCTTGGTTATGTTGTCTTTAAGCATGGGACAGAAGTGGATGAATCTAAAACTGAAGCAATTAAAAATTGGCCAATTCCCATGAATGTGAGTCAAGTAAGAAGTTTTAATGGACTAGCTGGATTTTATAGAAGATTTGTGAAAGATTTTAGTACTATTTCTGCCCCTTTAAATGATTTGACTAAGAAAGGTGTAAATTTCGAGTGGGGGGTTGCTCAAGATATTGCTTTTGATACTTTGAAAAATAAGTTGATTTCGGCTCCATTGTTGATGCTACCTAATTTTAATAAACAATTTGAGATTGAATGTGATGCTAGTGGCACAGGTATTGGAGGAGTGTTAATGCAAGATAAGAAACCAATTGCTTATTTTTCCGAAAAATTACATGGAGCACAATTGAATTATTCTGTCTATGATAAAGAATTGTATGCACTTGTTAGAGTACTTGAGGTTTGGAAACATTATTTGTGGCCAAAAGAATTTATTATACATTCTGATCATGAGGCATTGGAATTTTTAAAGAATCAATCCAATCTTAATAAGAGAAATGCTAAATGGGAAGAATTTATTGAATCTTTCCCATACATTATTGAACACAAGAAAGGATTAGATAATGTGGTAGCTGATGCTTTTTCTAGGAAAAATATGCTACTCACTAAATTGGATGTGCAAGTTTCGGGTTTAGAAGAATTAAAGCCACTATATGCTCAAGATAAAGAATTTTCTACACCCTATAGTAAATGTTCTAATGTGAAGGCTTGGGATAAATATCATATACATGATGGATTTTTGTTTAGAGCTAACAAACTATGTATTCCCGAGTGTTCTTTGCTTTTGATGTTATTACAGGAATCTCATAGTGGTGGATTGATGGTCACTTTGGACGAGAGAAAACATTGCTTATGTTGGCTGAAATTTTTTATTGGGCACATATGAGGAGAGATGTCTATAGATTTGTGCAAAGGTGTATTACATGCAATAAAGCCAAGTCCAAAGTGAAGCCCCACGGATTATATACTCCATTGCCAACACCAACTACACCATGGGAAGATATAAGCATGGATTTTGTGTTAGGCTTGCCAAGGACAAAGAGGGGACATGACTCAATTTTTGTGGTGGTGGATAGATTCTCCAAGATGTCACACTTCATTGCTTGCCACAAAAGTGATGATGCTTCCCACATTGCTACACTCTTTTTCAAGGAGATAGTAAGACTACATGGAGTACCAAGGACAATTGTTTCGGATAGAGATGTGAAATTCATGAGTTACTTTTGGAAGACATTATGGGGGAAGCTTGGAACCAAATTGTTGTTTTGTACAACATGTCACCCTCAAACAGATGGACAAACCGAGGTGGTGAATAGAACTTTGTCCACATTGTTGAAAACTATGATCAAGAAGAATTTGAAGGAGTGGGAAGATTATTTGCCACATGTGGAGTTTGCCTATAATAGAGCTGTGCATTCAACTACTCAACTATGTCCTTTTGAGGTGGTTTATGGATTTCGGCCTACTATACCACTTGATCTATTACCACTTCCTATTCAAGAGAGAATTAACATGGATGCATCCAAAAGGGATGATTTTGTGAAGAAGATACATGAGAAAACAATGGATGCCATAGAGAAGAAAGGGAAGGATGTTGCTCAAAGGAGAAATAAAAAGAGAAAGGAGGTTATTTTTCAAGAGGGAGATTTGGTATGGGTACACTTTCGGAAGGATAGGTTCCCTAAGCTAAGGAAATCAAAATTATTGCCAAGAGATTCTGGTCCTTACAAAGTGATTGCTAAAATAAATGACAATGCTTACAAAATAGATCTTCCAGTTGATGAGTTTGAAGTGAGTAATTCCTTCAATGTTTCGGATTTGACACCATATCATGGAGGGAATCTTGATGTGGACATAAAGGCTTTTCAAGGGGGGAGGATGATGAGGACATCCCTAGTACATTGCCACTTAAACAAGATGAAGTGAGACTTCGACCAATGACAAGATCAAGGACCAAGCTACTAGAAAAACAAGTGAATTCAATCCTCATTGATTATGCTATTTATGATTATGAGAATTTTGTACTACCTAAGTCTATGCATTTATGTATGATTAGGTTTATTGATAACACAAACATGATGGAGGAGATCAATCAAGAGGAGCTAGAAGATAATTATACAAGTGGTGAAAACAAAGGAGCCATGGTAAAAACAATGCTAGAAGATGGTGAAAACAAAGGAGCCATGGTGAAAACAAGTGTCCAAGATGGAGAAAACAAATAAATAACAATTGTTATGTCAATAAAACAATTGTTATTCTTCAAGACAAGGGGATAGGCGCCTCCACCAAGTCAAATGCGCCATAGAAATCCTATTCCTAATAGGTATGGTTTGTATACCATAATTGGCCAAATCCCTTAATGGTGGATCGGTTTGTATCTCTCTTTGAGTCATAGGTGGACTCCTAGTCCTAGTAGGAGTCCTAGTCCTAGTAGGAGGAGGGGACTTGCGCAAGGAGCCCCTTGTGGCCGCACCCTCCACCTATATATGTCCACCACCTGCGTGTGGTTTAGGTAGAACAAGTTTAAACCAAAATACAAACCCCAACCTCTAGTGTGTATTGCTGCTAAGCATACTACTTGAAGTTTACCCTGCAAAGTTGCGTGATACCTTGCTATTCCATCTGGGAATAGGGGGATACAGGACCACTTGTGATCTTTGATTACTTGTGCAAGAGTGTGTAGTTGAGAATATCCAAAGAGATTGATTGTTGTTGCATCTGGCAACAGGGGTCTGCTAAGTGAGAGGTCTCAGTGTAGCTCTAGTTATCCAATTATCTAGAAAATCCACCAAAAGAGAGACAAGCTCATTGAGAAGATTGGGCCACCCCATATCAGCCACTCTAAATGCTTGCTGTTTTTTTACTTTTCATGCATGATTTTACTTCTGAAGTTCTTACTTATGTTGTTTTTGAACTATTCTTTCAAGTGAAAACTATCGTTATCGCTTTTATCGAATTGCCGTAGCCACTCCATAATCCTTGTGTTGCCAAGCCCTTAGGAATTTTGGAGCCATCATTTAATTAACTAAAGTCCCTTAGTGGACGTCTTAACTTGTGTTTTTGGGAAACATATGTGTTTGGAAAAAAATTCGAGGAAAGGTGGGACCTTGTCCGAGGGATGGTTTTGTGAAGGAGGAAATGTTTTCAACTTGTTTTCCAAAAATGACAACCTAGTCTTCGCCGGACAACCAAGCCGTACTACCACGTTACCTCAATATGGGAACGGGGTCTAGCTAATTGCTTGTCAGTGTTAGTCCGTGCCTACCTCAAAGTGCTATAGGGGTTAGAGTCCCCTGAACCGAATTGTCGCCAGGAGGGAGAAACAGGACATTCACAGTGTGGGATTAAGTTCACCACCGGTTGCAATTGGGTCTCCTGCCATGGCGGTGTGTTGTCAGGGGAAACCGGATCGATACAGCTGACTCACTCGGTGCCGAGGAGAACAAACCCAGTTGAAGGGGTAGTCATTTACTAACGCTTACATAGTGGATGGTTAGGACCAGTTATCCGATGTTTGCATACTGTCTTGGACAGTCCGTGGTTGTTCACGGCGGATGTATTGGATCTTGTGGAATATGTACACCTCTGCAGAGTAAAACTATTCAGAATAGCCGCATCCTCAGATATGGACAGTTGAATGGCCATGTAGCTAGCATTGTGTCAATGTTTTCAAAAGGGTTCTTAGACAAATGTTTTATGATGTTGTACCTGGGAGGTACGTGAAAGGGAATGATAGTACCTTTGAGGTACCGGAGACATGATGGTCTCGAAGTGGTGTTTTTCTAAAAAGGGTTCTTTCAAATGAACAACCTTTTTCTTTTATTGAAAATGGTTTATCAAAACCTTGTGGATATGCGATATCTACAAGAGAAACATTATATCTTTTGAAGTATCTTCATCAATAAAAACAACTAAAATGTGTTCAACCATGGTGGGTCTTCTAATAATCTTGGATAGACTAGCCTCAACTAAAGAGCTATCCTACCACCTATGGCATACTTGCATTTGTTGGGCTTTCATTTAGGGTGTCTTGCGAGTACATTCAAATGTACTCATATGGTTTCGTCCCTGGCTATTGTCTTGGTCAGACTTTGAGGAGCCGTCTCAGGAGGATACCTTTGAGGAGGAGTATTTTGACGATCCCGCGTACTAGGCACGTCTCCCGGTCAGTAGCCTGTGGTGCTAATGCGTTGACATGGGTTCTACTCGTTGTGTTTGCTTCCGCTGAATAAAGTATTTGTGTTGTGTGTTTGCCACTTTTCTGCGCGACAGTTATCTCAGACTTGTTCGACAGACCATTTGTGTAAGACAATGTTATTCGTGTAATGGATGTGAACTCTGATGTACCTTCTCTAAATATGTTGCTCATGACTGTCGATCTGGGATCATGAGTGTATGCATAATGGCAGTCTCGGACATCTAGTCTGGGGTCCCCACAACCACAAAGATCTTGAGAAATTTGTGACTAATGCTTGTGAGAAATATATGAAGCAATGCAAGCCATGGAGAATAAAGTGGGGGAGACACATAAGTTGGCCGAGACCAATAATGAGCAAGTGACTACCATCCAAAATTCCATTGCTACATTGATTACTCAACTTGCTGCTCTTTAAACTTTCATTGCACAAAGATTGCCTGTTAATGATGATGATAATGCTAGTGTGCATAGTGATGCAAATAATGGTTTTGAAGCTAATGATGGAGTGGAAAATAATGGTGGCCGTGGAGTTAGAGGGGAAAGAGGCCGAGGAGGATTTCTACGCCGAGCTAGGCGTGTTGCCAATAATGTTATTCATAAAAATCATAGAGAGGAGGATGGTTTGGGTAAGCCAAAATTTTCTATACCACCTTTAAGCTTTGACAACATGGATGTGGAAGAATATTTGCTATGGGAGCTGAAAATTGAGAAGCCATGGCATTTGCATGATTATAGTGAGGACAGAAAAATAAAATTGGCACCTTCTGAGTTTGATGGATATGCTCTTCGTTGGTGGGACACTACTGTGATACAAAGACATGAAGATGGTGAATTACCCATTATCACTTGGAATACTATGAAGAGGGTCATGATGGACAGATTTTTACCACCAAATTATATTAGACAACAATTTGATCAATTGCAACAATTGGGGCAAGGGTCTATGACTGTTGATGCTTATTATCAAGAGATGGAATTAATCATGCAAAGAGCACGTGTGAGAGAGAAATTGGAGCAAACAATGCAAAGGTTTCTTTCAGGTTTGAATTATAAAATCAAGGGCATTGTTAGGCATCACCATTATACTGATATGCATGAGTTATTACATCATGCTAGAGAGGCCGAATCACATATCAATGAGGACGCCAAAATTACATCAAGAACAAGGAGCCGATTTCCCTTGAGATCAACTTCTATGCCTAGTACAACAACTCCACCTTCTGTTAGCCGTGGTGTTTCATCATCCAAGGACGAGCCTAGTACTTCTATTGCAAAGAAATCATCACAACCAACAGCTAGTACCACGGGTTCAAGTGCATCCACAACAAGAAACAGGGATATTACATGCCATACATGTGGAGGAAAAGGTCATTTTAAGAGGGATTTCCCTAATACAAAAATCATGATTATTAATGAGCACAATGAGTATGAGACAGGTGATGATGTTGATCCTAATGATCATGATGATGATGATGGATATTTGAGTGATTCTCCATTGGATGCCTATGCTACTACTATGCCATCAAATATTTGCACACAAAAATCTTTGAGTGTTCTTCCTAGTCCTGAAAATCAAAGGTGCAATTTGTTTCAAACCAAGGCTGTTATTGGTCCTAATATGGCTTGAAAAGTCATTATTGATGGAGGGAGTTGCAGGAATTTGGCTAGCAAAGATCTATGTGCAAAGTTAAATCTGAAATATTTACCACACCCTTCTCCTTATCAGATACAATGGTTGGTAGCACTGGTGAGATGAAAGTGAGCCATATGGTGCGCGTGGAATTTCAGATTGGCCCTTATAAGGATTCCATTGAGTTTGATGTGGTTCCTATGACTGTTTGCCACTTATTGTTGGGAAGACCATGGCAATTCGATAGGAGTGTGAAGCATGAAGGAAGAGCCAATACTTATGAGTTGAATCACCATGGAGAAATTATTATTTTGAGGCCTATGGCCACAAATTGTAAATGAGTCTCGTTCCAAAATAGAAGTGAAAGTTGAAAAAGAGAGTGAGAGGGATGAGGGAAAACAAAATTCACAAGCTGTGGGTAGTAGTAGTCAAACAATTCGAGTGGTAAAAATAAAAATAAGAGAGAGCCTCTTATGCATGTTAACCACTAAGGAGGATTTGAGGGAATTTAGGGAGGATCCTAATTAGTTCCTATTGTGCTTATTCACAAGGGAGAGATTTTGGTTTCTAATGACATGACCCCTATTCCTCTTGGTGTTTCTAATGTGTTGCAGGAATATGATGATATTTTTCCAGGAGAAATTCCCTCGGGCTTACCACCATTGAGAGGGATTGAGCACCAAATTGATTTAATTCCTGGATCATCTTTGCCAAACTGAGCCCCTTATATAACAAATTCACAAGAAACAAAGGAGATACAGAAACAAGTACACGAGCTACTAGACAAAGGCTATATCCGAGTTAGTCTTTTCTTGTGTTGTTCCTGTTATTTTAGTCCCTAAGAAAGATGGTACTTGGCGCATGTGTGTAGATTGTAGAGCAATTAACAACATCACTATTCGTTATCGTCATCCTATACCACGTTTGGAAGACATGTTAGATGAATTAAGTGGTGCTTATGTTTTCTCTAAAATTTATTTGCGTAGTGGTTACGATCAAATAAGAATGAGAGAGGGAGATGAGTGGAAAACAACATTTAAAACAAAATTTGTTTTTATGAATGGTTAGTGATGCCTTTTGGTTTAACGTGCACCTAGTACTTTCATGAGACTTATGAACCATGTTTTGAGAGAATTTTTTTGTGGATTTGTGGTAGTTTATTTTGATGATATTCTCATATAGCCACAATGAACATGAACATATTGATCATATTAGACAAGTTTTACAAGTGCTAAAAGAGAATAAATTATATGGTAATCTTGAGAATTGCACTTTTTTGTAAAGACAACGTCATTTTTGGGATATGTAGTTTCTAAACATGGCATTGAAGTAGATACATCAAAAATTGAAGCAATTCGAAATTGGCCTATTCCAACTAATGTGAGTGAAGTTAGAAGTTTTAATGGTCTTGCTAGTTTCTATATAAGATTTGTGAAAGATTTTAGTATCATTGCTACACCATTGAATGATCTAACTAAAAAGGGAGTAGATTTCGAGTGGGGGGTTGCTCAAGACATTGCTTTTGATACATTAAAAGAGAAGTTGATTTCGGCCCCATTATTAATGCTTCCAAATTTTGATAAACAATTTGAGATTGAGTGTGATGCTAGTGGCATAGCTATTGGAGGTGTGTTAATGCAAGAAATGAAACCTATTGCCTATTTTTCTGAAAAATTACATGGTGCACAATTGAATTATTATGTTTATGATAAGGAACTATATGCACTTGTGAGAGTTTTAGAGGTATGGAAACATTATTTGTGGCCTAAAGAATTTATTATACATTCTGATCACGAGGCATTAAAATTCTCAAAGAGACTATCTAATCTGAATAAAAGACATGCTAAATGGGTTGAATTTATTGAATCTTTTCCATACATAATTAAACATAAAAAGGGATTGGATAATGTAGTTGCTGATGCTTTGTCAAGGAAAAATATGCTACTCTCCAAATTAGAGATTAAGGTTTCGGGTTTGGAGGGAACAAAAGACTTATATGCTTGATAAGGGGTTGCCCGATCTTCTCGATGAACTCACACGATAAAGGATCTGATAACTTGTGTCTCTCCACGAACTCTCCGGCTGATTCCTGATGCCAATTGCAGCAGCAACCAATCCCTTGGATATTCGTAAATCCACACACTTGCACGAGTAGCCACTGAGTACTATGGTCCTGTATCAACTAATTCCCAGTGGAATAGCAGATAACACGCAAAACTTGCAATATCAATTCCTGATGAATGCTTCAAGCAGTCAACAATGGAGTTCTAGGGTTTATGAGTAAAGGTAGTCTAACCTATTCACACGCAGGTGAAGGGGTATAAGAGAGGGGGGGGGTGCGGCCACAACTAGCCTTGCGCAAGCACCAGCCCCTAACCTGACTAGGACTCGAACCAACATAGGTTTGGACTCGGACTAGGGATACAAACCAAACCCAATAGGTGGGATTCGGCCAACAGCCACGCATGGCCTTATTAAACTCGTGTGGGAGTACCTAGGACATGTCCTTGGTGCTCCCATAACTCCAAAACGCAGAACATAATAATTCGGGCTGAAACAAGCAAGGACATGTCCTTGGTGGTCTCAATTCCTTCTTCTCTTTATTCTGCCTCCTCCTTCTCCCTTGTGCTTGCACGATCATCTCCCTCCATATGTGCTCCCATGCTTTGCACCATGACTCCTTGATCCTTGCCTCCAATAATGTTGTGTTATCAATAACCTGAATCATACATAAATGCAGGGATTTAGGTAGTATAAAATTCTCATAAGAACAAACATCATAATTTAAAAGGAGTGAGTTCACCTGCTGTTCTAATAGTTTGGTTCTTGATCTAGTCATTGGACCAATCCTTACTTCATCATGCTTATCTTGAACAGCAACATCATCATCAATAGGAGGAATAACAAATGTACTAGGGATGTCCTCATCATCCTCGCCCCCTTGAAAAGGCGTCGACCTCGACGCATCAAGGTCCTCTCCATGGTATGGTGATAGATCGGCAACATTGAACGAATTACTCACACCAAACTCATCACTAGGAAGGTCAATCTTGTATGCATTATCATTGATCTTGTGAAGCACTTTATATGGACCAGCACCACGTGGCATCAACTTGGACTTGCGTAATGTGGGAAATCTGTCCTTACGAAAATGTACCCACACTAAATCACCTGGCCAAAAAAGTACCTCCTTCCTCTTCTTGTTAATCCTCTCAGCAACATGTCTTCCTGTCTTCTCAATTGCTTCCTTGGTCTTCTCATGGATCTTCCTCACATAATCAGCTCATTTTGAAGCCTCCATATTAACTCTCTCTTGCACAGGAAGTGGCAATAAATCAAGTGGTGTTATGGGTTTGAAACCATAGACCACCTCAAACGGGCATAGCTGAGTGGTAGAATGTACAGCCATGTTGTATGCAAACTCAACATGAGGCAAACACTCCTCCCACTCCCGCAGGTTCTTTTTAATCATGGCTCGCAGCAATGTGGATAATGTGCGATTCACCACCTCCGTTTGTCCATCAGTTTGGGGGTGACAAGTAGTAGAAAACAACAGCTTTGTCCCCAGCTTCCCCCATAGTGTCTTCCAGAAATAGCTCATGAACTTGACATCACGATCAGAAACAATAGTCTTGGGTACTCCATGTAATCTCACTATGTCCCTTAAAAACAGATTAGCAATGTGCGACGCATCGTCGCTCTTGTGGAATGCAATAAAATGTGACATTTTTGAGAATCTATCAACTACCACAAATATTGAATCATGTCCTCTTTTAGTCCTAGGCAAACCTAACACAAAATCCATACTAATGTCTTGCCAAGGTGTAGTAGGTGCAGGAAGAGGAGTATATAAACCATGAGGTTTCAATTTAGACTTAGCCTTGTTGCAAGTGATGCAACGTATCACAAACCTCTCCACATCTCTTCTCATACGTGGCCAATAGAAGTGATCAGCCAACATCATCAATGTTTTCTCCCTCCCAAAGTGTCCCATCAATCCACCACTGTGTGATTCCTGCAACAATGACAAACGCAAGGACGACTCGGGCACACATAATTTGTTAGCTCTAAACAAATATCCATCATGCAAATGAAATTTATCCCATGCTTTCACATTAGTACAATTCGCATATGCAGTTTTAAAATCACTGTCTTGATCATACAAATCTTTTACACTCTCCAAACCAGGAATTTTCACATCCAGTTGAGTTAATAGCATACTTTTCCTAGAGAGAGCATCAACAACAACATTATCTTTGCCTTTCTTATATTTAATTATGTATGGGAATGATTCAATGAATTCAACCCACTTAGCATGTCTTTTATTAAGGCTAGATTGGCTCTTTAAAAATCTTAATGCTTCATGATCAGAATGTATGATAAATTCTTTTGGCCACAAAAATGTTTCCAAACCTCAAGAACTCTAACAAGTGCATACAATTCTTTATCATAAACATAATAATTCAATTGGGCACCATGCAATTTCTCAGAAAAATAAGCAACAGGTTTGTTTTCTTGCATGAGCACACCACCAATACCAATACCACTTGCATCACACTCAATTTTGAATTGTTTGTTGAAATTAGGCAATGTTAACAATGGGGCCGAAATCAGCTTGTTCTTTATCTCATCAAAAGCAATATCTTGTTCTACCCCCCATGTAAAATCAACACCCTTCTTAGTTAAATCATTTAATGGTGCAACAAGAGTACTAAAATCCTTGACAAATCTTCTATAGAACCCAGCCAATCCTTTAAAACTTCTCACTTGACTAACATTAGTTGGAATAGGCCAATTTTTAATAGCTTCAATTTTAGATTCATCAACCTCAATGCCATGTTTAGATACAAGATATCCCAGAAAAATGACCTTGTCTTTGCAAAAAGAACATTTAGCAAGATTACCATATAATTGATTTGCTCTTAAAACATGCAAGACTTTTCTAATGTGATCAACATGCTCGCTATAGAATATCATCAAAATAAACTACCACAAATTTTCCAATAAACTCTCTCAAAACATGGTTCATAAGTCTCATGAAAGTACTAGGTGCATTAGTTAAACCAAAAGGCATCACTAACCATTCATATAAACCAAATTTAGTTTTGAATGCAGTTTTCCATTCATCCCCTTCTTTCATTCTTATTTGATGGTAACCACTACGCAAATCAATTTTAGAGAAAACAGCAGCACCACTTAATTCATCTAACATGTCCTCCAAACGAGGTATAGGATGACGATAACGAATAGTGATGTTGTTAATTGCTCTACAATCTACACACATGCGCCAAGTACCATCTTTCTTAGGCACTAAAATAACAGGAACAACACATGGAGTTAAGCTAATACGAATATAACCTTTGTCGAGTAGCTCCTGCACTTGTTTCTGAATTTCCTTGGCTTCTTGGGGAATAGTCCTGTAAGGGGCTCGGTTTGGTAATGTAGCTCCAGGGATCAAGTCAATCTGATGCTCAATTCCACGCAATGGTGGCAGCCCTGCTGGTACATCCTCTGGAAAAACATCATCAAAATCCTGCAAAACATGAGAGACACCAAGAGGAATAGGGTTCATGTCAGAAGAAACCAAAATTTCTCCCTTGTGCATGAGCACTATAGGAAGCATACTAGGGTCCTCACTAAACTCTCTCAAATCCTCTTTGGTGGCTAACATACATAATAGGCTCACTCCCTCACTTTTATGTTTACCACTCAGCTTATTTTTTTCACTCATAGAAGGATTACTCTCTTGTATTTCTTTCTCACTATCCTTCTCTACATTCACTTCAGTTTTTTGACGAGACTCATTTACAATTTGCTGTGGTGTCATAGGTCTCAAAATAATATCCTTCCCATGCCAATTCAACTGGTATGTGTTAGCTCTCCCATTATGTGTAACATTCCTGTCAAACTGCCATGGTCTTCCAAGCAACATGTGACAAACAGACATGGGCACAACATCACACTCAATGGTGTCAGTATAGGGCCCAATTTGGAACTCCACTCTCACGATGTAGCTCACCTTCATATCTCCTTTATCACTCAGCAATTGTATATAATAAGGATGAGGGTGTGGAATATATTTCAATTTCAGCTTTGCACATAGCTCTTTACTAGCAAGATTTCTGCAACTCCCTCCATCAATAATAACTTTGCAAGCCATTTTAGGGCCTACAATTGCCTTGGTTTGGAAAAGATTGCACCTCTGATTTTCTGGAGAAGGAATAACACTCAAAGCAGCAGCATTTTGTGAGCGAACAATAGTGGGGTAATGTGTAGCATAAGCATCAAGTGGATCTCCTTGCTCATCACAATCATCCTCCTCATTAGGATCAGCATCATCTCCAGTCTCATAATCATTATCTTCATTAACAAGCATGGTCTTTTTATGTGGGCATTCCCTCTTAAAGTGGCCTTTTCCACCACATGTGTGACATGACATGTCTCTATTTCGTGATGTGGAAGAGGTGGATCCACTAGCACTTGCTGCTGGTTGCACTTGCCTCCTAGAAGTGGAGGGTGTGTTCTCGGACTTGGGTGTAGATACCCCACGGCTAGGTGCTGGTTGTGGTGATGGAGAAGAAAAATTGTTATTGCGAGGTGAAAACAACCTTCTAGCACTCAATTTTGCCTCCTCGGCTAGCTGTGATTCTGCCTCCCTTGCATGATGTAACAATTCATTCATATCACTATATTGGAGGTGTCTCACAATGCTTCTGATTTTAAATTGCAAACCTGAGAGAAAATGCTGCATAGTATGTTCTGGTTCCTCTCTCACTTTGGCCCTCTGAATAATCAACTCCATCTCTCTATAATAAGCATCAACAGACAGTGTACCTTGCTTCAATTGTTGCAATTTATCATATAATGTTCTCACATAATTCTTTGGCACAAATATTCTCCTCATGAGTTGCTTCATAGTAGCCCAAGTAACCACTTCAGGATCACCATTTTCTGCCCTCATTTGTGTAATATTATCCCACCACAATAGAGCATAACCATCAAAACTAGAAGAAGCCAATTTAATCTTCCTATCTTCATTGTAATCATGCAATCTCCATAGCTTCTCAATTTTAAGCTCCCACATTAAATATTCCTCTACATCATCAGTATCAAAAGTAAAAGGAGGAATAGAGAATTTTGGCTTGCCCAAACCATCATCTTCTCTATGATTATCATGAGCTTGTACTCTTCTAGCATTAAAACCACCACGACCATTATAAGCTTGACCTCGGCCTGGTTCCCAATCATCATCATCTCTTTGCTCTAATTGAGTAGACAATTGTGTAATCTGCCTAGTCAAATTGGTGAGAGATTCTTGCATAATATAAACAGATTCTTGAGAAGCAGCTTTCTCAATTTTAATATCCATCTGCTGTAAATCCCTCCTCAAACTCTCATCATAGGCATCAAGCTTCTTATCAATTCGGGTGGCTACCACTTCATCATACTCATCCAGTTTTTTATCAATTCTTGGGCTGATCATGTGTCTAAATTTGGAGAGATCTCCCCATGTGAGAGGATCATCAAAAGTCTTCTTAGAGGTAGCCTTAGTAGCTTTCCCACTATGTTTATCCACCTGCACATCACTAGCCACAGAAGACTCCATAGATTAATGTATTAGTGAAAAAACAAAAATATGGGATGTGGTGTTCTCTCACAACTCACTGAAAACAACAAAGCAATGAGGTTAACTTACTGTTCCAAAGTGAATAGCAATACTTACCACAAGTAAACAACACTACTATGACTTGGTGTGAATAAAAGATACCCAGGGATTTTAGCTAACACAATGCAAAGCAGGATATATATTGGGGCTTGGTATGGATACCTAACAACACCAATAACAAGTCCTATTTGCTGTGTGTGATGACAGAAAAATAGCACGTAGGAAACACACACCAAAGTGGAGACAAATGTGGCAATGCAATTATATGGATGGAAATATTGCAATGCTCTCGAAAGACAATAGCTATGCTCCAAAATATCACAGGCACAAGATTTCTCAATGGAAAGTGTCAATATAGTGGTGATGAAAACAACTCCAAGAACAATATAGCAATAGATCACAAGGCCTTTTTCTCTTTTCACAATTCTGTTTTTCTCTTTTTCTATTTTCTTTTTTCTTTTTTTTATATACTTTTATAACTGGCCAACAACTAGCTAGGAGCAAAAAAACACAATAATATTAATGTGACACAATAGTTATGAAATTGAGCAGCCTGGAAAGAGCAAGAAATAGCTATTATTTTGGGTAAAAGGTACCTAAAAATTGCTGTAGACAGGCAGTAGCTAGGGCTCACAAAGATTAGAGAGGAAATCCTAAAGAAAAAGTAAATGAAAACTAAAAGGAAAATAAAAACTAGAGCTAAACGAACTCATGGCAGAGAATTGAGTGATGGTGTACCGTGGCGGCGAGAAACGCTGCGTAGTGCGCTCACTGCAGCCTGCCGTGGCACAAAAACGAGCAAAAACGCTGCCGTACGGCAGCACTTGCGCAGTGTAGCGAGTAGGCGCGCGGAAGAGAAACGAGTCGTTTCTGTACCGCGGCAGCGCGCGGAGGGGCCTGCTGGTGCCCGCGCTACGGTGCTGCGGGAGGGTTTTGTAAGGGCGTTGTGGGCCGAAACCGACTGCGAGTAGATCACGGCGGCGACAGATAATCGGCTGATTTGCTTCCGCGGCAGAACCTCGAGTACAACTCGAATTGGATCAAAACACCACACGGATTGGGAATTGGAGGGGGTTTCAGTGGACTCGAGAGGAAAAACACGAAGAACAAGAACCCTAAACCTACACCGACTAGAGCAAGACACAAAAAGAGAAAACAAACACAAGAATCAAACATAAAACAACAACTAGTGGATGAAATTGTTTATGATCTACGGCTAGGCAAGAACTACTCCTGTTTTTTGTGGCTTTTTCGGTGGATAGGTAATGAAAACAAAAACTAATCTACTAGATCACGATAGCTCACCGAGTTAACCTGTAAATCTGATACCAAGATGATAAGGGGTTGCCCGATCTTCTCGATGAACTCACACGATAACAATGATCTGATAACTTGTGTCTCTCCACGAACTCTCCGGCTAATTCCTGATGCCAATTGCAGCAGCAACCAATCCCTTGGATATTCGTAAATACACACACTTGCACGAGTAGCCACTGAGTACTAGTGTTCCTGTATCAACTAATTCCCAGTGGAATAGCAAATAACACGCAAAACTTGCAATATCAATTCCTGATGAATGCTTCAAGCAGTCAACAATGGAGTTCTAGGGTTTATGAGTAAAGGTAGTCTAACCTATTCACACGCAGGTGAAGGGGTATAAGAGAGGGGGGTAGGCCACAACTAGCCTTGCGCAAGCACCAGCCCCTAACCTGACTAGGACTCGAACCAACATAGGTTTGGACTCGGACTAGGGATACAAACCGACCCCAATAGGTGGGATTCGGCCAACAGCCACGCAGGGCCTTATTAGACTCGTGTGGGAGTACCTAGGACATGTCCTTGGTGCTCCCATAACTCCAAAACGCAGCACATATTAATTCGGGCTGAAACAAGCAAGGACATGTCCTTGGTGGTCTCAATTCCTTCTTCTCTTTATTCTGCCTCCTCCTTCTCCCTTCTGCTTGCATGATCATCTCCCTCCATATGTGCTCCCATGCTTTGCACCATGACTCCTTGCTCCTTGCCTCCAATACTGTTTGTGTTATCAATAACCTGAATCATACATAAATGCAGGGATTTAGGTAGTATAAAATTCTCATAAGAACAAACATCATAATTTAAAAGGAGTGAGTTCACCTGCTGTTCTAATAGTTTGGTTCTTGTTCTAGTCATTGGACCAATCCTTACTTCATCATGCTTATCTTGAACAGCAACATCATCATCAATAGGAGGAATAACAAATGTACTAGGGATGTCCTCATCAATGCTGAGGATTATGAGTTTTCTATGCCATTTGCTAAATGTACTAATGTTAAGGCATGGGAAAATTTCGTATACATGATGGTTTTTATTTATACCTAACAAATTTTGTATACCCAAGTGTTCCTTGCGTTTTATTCTTATTACAGGAATCTCATAGTGGAGGATTAATGGGACACTTTGGAAGAGAGAAAACATTTGTTATGTTGGCTGAATTTTTTTATTGGGCACATATGAGAAGAGATGTTAATAGATTGGTGCAAAGATGAATTACTTGCAATAAGGCCAAGTCCAAGTTAAAACCCCACGGGTTGTATACACCATTGCATTCACCAAATACACCATGGAAGATTTAGTATGAATTTTGTGTTGGGCTTGCCAAGGACAAAGAGGGGACATGACTCTATATTTGTGGTTGTGGACAGATTTTCTAAGATGTCACACTTCATTTCTTGCCACAGAGTGATGATGCTTCTCAGATTGCTAATCTCTTCTTTAGAGAAATAGTAAGATTACATGGAGTGCCAAGGACAATTGTGTCAGATAGTGATGTGAAATTTATGAGCTATTTTTGGAAGACTATGGGGAAGCTTGGAACAAAATTGTTATTTTCCACAACTTGTCACCCCCAAACTCATGTGCAAACCGAAGTGGTGAATAGGACATTATCAACATTATTGAGAAGCATGATCAAGAAAATTTTGAAGGAGTGGGAGGAGTGCTTCCCACATGTGGAATTTGCATATAATAGAGCTGTGCATTCTACTACTCAATTATGTCCTTTTGAGGTGGTATATGGATTCAAGCCTACTACTCCACTAGATTTATTACCACTTCCTACACAAGAGAGAACAAATATGGAGGCATCAAAGAGAGCTGATTTTGTGAAGAAAATTCATCTGAAAACAAAAGAGGCAATTGAGAAGAAAGGACAACATGTGGTTGAAAGAGTTAACAAGAACAGAAAGGAGGTGATATTTCGGCCAGGAGATATGGTGTGGGTTCATTTTCGAAAAGACAGATTTCCCACATTGAGAAAATCAAATCTGATGCCTAGAGGTGCTGGTCCTTATAGAGTTATTTCAAGGATCAATGATAATGCATACAAAATTGACCTCCCAATTGATGAGTTCGGTGTTAGTAATTCTTTTAATGTGGCTGATTTGACACCTAACTATGGAGATGATCTTGCACCGAGGTCGATGCCTTTTCAAAAGGGGGAGGATAATGAGGACATCACTAGGTCTTCACCTATTGTTACACATGATGATGTTCCTATACAAGCTAAGGAAGTGATAATTGGTCCCATGAAAAGATCAAGAACCAAACTATTACAACAATAACACGTGAATTCACTCCTACTTGAGTATAATGTTTATAATTATGAGAATTTTATACTACCTAAATCCATGCACTTATGTATTCTCAGGTTTGTTGATAACACAAGCATAAGGGGAGGAGATCACGAAGAGGAGCTGTGCATGGATGAAGATGGACTTGAGGAGGAGCTGGAAAACAAGTGCTAGAAGGGTGAAAACAAGAAATAACAGAAAATAACAATTGTTATTCCTGGAATAACAAGGAATAACAGAGAATAACAATTGTTATTTCCATGAAAACAAGGGGATGGCGCCTCCACAAGGTTAAATGCGCCTAGTAGAAGTCCTAATTTTATTAGGCATGGTTTGTATATCATTATGGCCGCACCCCTTAATGGTGGGTCGGTTTGTATCAAGTTGGGTCGGTTTGGTTGCATCCAAACCAAACTATTGAGTCCTAGGTGGAGTCCTATTCGGGTTCGTCTTGTGTGCTTGCGCAAGGCACTTGTGGCCGCACCAAAACCCCTCCTTAAATAGCTAGGATCCGAGTCATAGCAATCAGACTATGTTAAACACAAAACCCAAGACCTCTAGATTGAAACGCTTGTAAGCATTCATCTGGAAGTTCATCTGCAAACTTTTCGTGTTACCTGCTGTTCCACTGGGAATAAGACGGTACATGACCACTTGTATTCGGTGGATTACTTGTGCAAGAGAGTGGAGTTGAGAATATGCTTGGGGTTGCTAGCTATTGCATTGGCATCAGGGATCAGCCGGGAGAGTTCTTAGTGGCGCACTAGTTATCAAACAGAAGTTATCTGTGAGTTCTTCGAGAAGATTCGGCCACCCCTTATCAAATAATGTGCTTTAGTGTGAGAATAGAATAACCGAGCTATCAAGTATCACAATGCAAACACGGTTATTGGTGGGGCTTGGTTGGGAATCCTAACAACACCAAAATAACAACTCCAATGCACTGTCTAATGTGATGAAAAATACTAAAGTAAACACACTCACACTTGGATACAAATGTGGCTTAGAAATTATATGGAAGAGATATTGCAAGCACTAGAAAGACACTAGCAAATACTCTATGAAAACAGGCACAAGATTGCTCAATTGTCCACACAAATATCCAATATGAAAAGCTTCCACTAGTGATAATATAGCATGGCCTCTTTTTTTATTTTTCTTTCTTTCAATTTTTTTTATACTTTTTGTTTTTTCTCTATTTTTTTTTCAATGGCCTTTGAATCAACTAGGAGCAAAAAAGTAATGGAAAACAAAAAGGTGGACAGATTTGATCAAATTGAGCAGTCTGCAGAGCAATTAAACAGCTAGTCTTATGGGTTTTGGTACCTAATATTTGCTGTAGAAAGGAAGTGGCTAAGGCTAAACAAAGATCATCACAAGAACCTAGAGATAAAAAGGAGTAAAACAAAAGAAAACTACGGAAAACAGAGTTAAAACGAACTCACGGCAGGAGATTTGCTCACGGCAGAGAAACGGCCGAAATCGTGCCGTACGGCAACGATTCGATGCGAAAAACGCCTCACGGCAGCGCGCGGTGTTACGGTGTGTGGCGCGGGTGTGTTGCGGGTGTGCGCGCGGTGGAGATTTTATGGGCACGGGTGGAGTCCGATTTGGACTAGGAGCAGCGCGCGTACGGCAGCGTCGACTGCGTTTCGACGCGGTTTCGGCTCCACGGCAGGGAATCCGACTGTGGCTAGGAAGCGGGTGCGGCAGGGAATTTGCGTGTTTTCTGCCGCGGGTAGGAAACGTATTAGAATCCGAATTTGAGAAGGAGCTTGAGATCAAACAACACCACTATATTCCGCACCTAATAACAACTCGAAAAACTAGATCACCCTGTAAACAAGATGTAGGTCTAGACTTTCCCGAGAGATGAACTGATCAGGTGTTGACCTCTTAGTTTGGCCCGATCTTCATGAATCGAAAAAGAACGACAAGAACGAGTGAAGAACGGGAAAAACACGAAGAACACGAGAGGGGGAATCGAGGGGGAATCGTGGGAAAACACATGGAAACAAAAAAGGGGATAAATAGCGAGAATCGGAAGATCCCAAACCTCCCGTCAACTAAACCCCGAGGGCCACCTATGGAACGATCGATCCAACTGAACTCACCTTGATTGAAACCATTTACACCCGTGGCCGGTCCACCACGCCAATAAAACCTCAAGGATTTACGAGAGGGAGATTGGCAACTCTTAACGGAATCCACGATGGTAAAGGATAAGTAGTTGTGGTGAATCTTGATACAGTCCTAGATGAACATCATAGGAGTAGCCTCGTAAGAGGAGTCACCTCACAAGAGGGATACATGGGCAAAGCCCGAAGTTCTCAAATCATCCCTAACCCTAGATCTAGCCACCGGAGTCCCTTACATATCCTAGGGGGTAGGTGGGGTGAAAACGGGCGTTTTCCACTTGTTTTCATGTCGCAGCAGGGGGGCCGGCCTGGCCGGCCAGTGAGGCCGGGGTGGGGCTGGGCGCCCAGCCTGGGGGCCAGCCGGCCTGGGGCCGGGGTGGGGGCCGGAGCCTTCGGGCTGGTAGCCGGCCTGGTTCCAGGGTTGGCCGGCCTGAGGCCGGGGTGGGAGGAGGTGAGGCCGGCCTGTTCGGGTGGGTGGTGTTGGAACGCGTAGAGATAAACAAAACTTTGCCTACACGATGCTTCCAAGATCTAGCCGAGGTAGAAGGCCACGAGTATTACCACTAGACACGCAGGAGCGGATTATCGATGTAACGCGTCAGGGCAGTGCAGTCCCACGATCCGGTCCGGCCGATCCAATCCCTCGAACGTCGAAGTGCTGAACGTACAACACCTCTGCCGGTATCCACACGTACGAGGAGGAGCTCCGACGGCGGACTGCTAGGTCCGGTGCGGCGGCTGGACTGAGTGGGGCTAGGGTTCCCAACGCATGGGAGAGTGGACTAACGCGCCCGCTGGGCAACCTGCGCCCCTGTTTATATGGCGTATGGTAATGGGCTTCACAACACTTGTGGCCCATTCCCTCTATGAGTCCGACTCATAAAACCAGTCCATTTCCGGTTCGGGTCCAACCCGAACAATACTTGCTCCCGCTCTTAAGTATGCGACCCTGCAGGCTCATGGCGACTTGGACACGATTGGAGTCCTACTCTCAATCGATCAATCGGTAGCGGCTCCTAGCAGAACGTGCCGACTCCCAAGTTCCATTGAGTCATGACGACATACCTTTCAATGTGATATTCATCTTAGTCCTTTTTGCCTCACGATACCTTGTCGAATATAGGATTTATCGTCATCCCTTAAATAGTTCAACTCTCTTCTCGATCCGTGATATGCGATTCATCTGACTAACTCTTAGTCAACCGACACAGTTAACACTTAACTGAGTCGCGCATGGCCATGCTTCCTGAATCATATCACTCGAGAGGGCCCAGAGAATATCTCTCCATTAGGAGGGGCAAAATCCCATCTTGATTATCCACATCACGCATCTTGCTTCTCATTCGACCCGAACTCTGCCTTTATAGTTGCCTTGTCACAGAACAACGTTTGACAGAACCTAAGTCGGTGATCCACAACTCGGATTGTGCGACAACCTCAGGTCTAAGGATTATATTGATTGAGACATGCAAATGACGACTTGATCGTTGCATCTCAATGTGGGTCAGTCCGACTTGCTAAACTCTTTAGCCAAGTCCGTGAACGTTGGAATGGCATCACCATGCCCATGACAAGTGGAACCGTGTCATCAGCCAACACTCACATTAGTCTAGGGTGTGTCCAGCACAACCTTAACGACCAAGGACAATTAGTATGAACAACATGAATACATAGTTCCACAATCGAATCACATATTCAATGACATATATCAGATGTTCAAACCAAAGGACAACTTAATAACTTTATGAATACATTGGGAATTACATCATCTATGATTGCCTCTAGGGCATATTCCCAACAGGTGGCCGGCCTGAGGATGGGGGAGGCCGGCCTGGCCGGGGTTTGAGGGCGGGGTCCGTTTGATCAGGATATAATAGGGGTCCATGGTGAATGTACATGCTTAAGTTGGAAGGAAATATTGAGCCTCACTGATGATTATTAGGAAAATAATCATATGAGACCTGGTCTACAAATTTAGCCCGTGGAGCAACTTCAGCAATTGACACGTGGCCAGAAAACGGTTAAATCTCAAAATAGATAACCGGTTTTTGTTTTTTCTCTATTTTCTAGCCACGTGTCAATTGCTGGAGTTGGTCCACGGGTCTAAATTTGTAGACCAGGTCTCATATAATTATTTTCCTGATTATTATCAGGTGGATTCTTTCCTATTAAAAAATATTGTTGGTGTTTATAAGAATGTTATACTACCTAAGGTATTGCATTATGTATTAGCAGGGTTATTGATAACACAAAAATGAATGGAGGAAGACCTCAAGGCATACTGGAAAACAAGATGGAGATGTTGGGAAACAAGAGTACAAATGGTGAAAACAATTATTCCAGTGATGTAAGCAAATGTGCAAGTGTGGAAAACAACTCCAGGAATGTTCTTCCACATAAGTAATGGTGAAAACAAGAGGAGGGCACCCCATTGAAGATCAATGCACCATATAGAAAGTCCTAATTCAATTAGGCATGGCTTGTATGCCATAATGGCCGAACCCCCTAAAGTTGGGTCAGTTTGTATCCCTTCCTAGTCCAAGTAGGAGTCCTAGTAGAGTCCTCCTCGTCCAAGTAGGAGTCCTAGTTGAGTCCAAGTCCTAGTAGGAGAGGTGCTTGTGCAAGGAGCCCTCCACCTATATATACTCCCCACCTGCGTGTGGAAGAGGGAGAACAAGTTTAAACCAAAATACAAACCCTAGCCTCTAGTGTGTATTGCTGCTAAGCATACTACTTGAAGTTTACCCTTGAAAAGTTGCGTGATATCTTGTTATTCCATCTTCCACCCGGCCGGGTATCACGCAACTTTGCAATGGTAAGCTTCAAGTAGTATACTTGGCAGCAATACAAACTAGAGGCTAGGGTTTTTGTATTTGGTTTAAACTGGATCTAATCTTCCAACTCGCAGGAGGGGAGTATATAAGAGGGAGGGTTGCGGCCACAAGGGGTTCCTTGCGCAAGCATCAATCCCTCTTGGACTAGGACTCCTACTTGGACTCTAAGAGAGATACAAACCGATCCACCATTAAGGGATTCGTCCAATTATGGTACACAAACTATACCTACTATGAGTAGGATTTCTATATTGCGCATTTGATATGGGGTGGCCCGATCTTCTCGATGAACTCTTTCTCTCTCTTTTTGTGTTTTTCTGGATTTTGTGATAACTAGTGCTACACTGAGACCTCTCACTTGGATGACCCCTGTTGCGAGATGCAACAACAACCAATCCCTTTGGATATTCTCAACTACACACTCTTGCACACATAATCAAAGATCACGAGTGGTCCTGTATCCCCCTATTCCCAGATGGAATAACAAGATATCACGCAACTTTGCAATGGGTAACTCCACCAACAAGGCGGGGATAACTTTCAGATGAACATGGTTCAATCTAGAAAATCTAGGGTTTAATTTCAACTTGGTCTAATCTATTCCACACGCAGGTGGTAGCTATATATGAGGGAGGGGATGTTCACCACGAAATTGGACCTATTCCTACTCGTTTGGACTCCTCCAACTCGGATACAAACTGACCCAACATGGGTGCAGCCAATTGGACTCTATTTCGAAACTGGCAAAAAACTATTCGTGGATTGTTTTGGTCACCACGGCTTGCTCGAGTCGAATTTATTGATGGGGCCGGATCCATTGGCAAGCTCTTCAAATTTCCTAATCGGCTTGTGCTCGTTTGCTGTATTTGGAGCCCGTATGAAGAATCCATGACTATTTCAAATTCGGGACTCCTGCCAGTCCGAACCGAAACATTATTTCCTTGTTGTTGTTTTCCATGCCTCCTTCCTTTTCTCCTTGCTTCCTCTTCTCCATCCATGTTTGTGTTATTAATAAACCTAATCATACATAAATTCATAGGCTTAGGTAGTATAACATTCTCATAAACACAAACATTATTTATTACTAGGAAAGAATTCACCTTATAATAAACATCAGTGAGACTCAATATTTCCTTCCAACTCAAGCATGTACACTCACCATGGACCCCTATGATATCCTCATCATCCTCCCTTTCTTCAAGACAAGACATCCGTGGATTGTTGTATGCAGAAAGTGGAATAAGCAAAAAGAACAACGTGTATGCACAATACAAATATCTATAATGAGGTGCATTAGTTGTTATCATATCATAAAATTGTGCCCTAGACACGTGACCACAAATTTTGCTTGTAAACATCACATAATTCTCATAGCACTCCATAAAATAGCAATCACAATTGCAAATATAAGTGAAGCTTATTAAATCATGATCAAAAGGAGAATCATATGTGTATATATTTTTATTGTTTAGTTTCAATTCAAGTGTTCTCACCGAAGATCTGTGATCAAATTTATGTTTATTAGTACACTCAAAGGTGGGAATATGCTTATTATTTTCATCATGAAAATTGCAACTTAATTTTCAAATATAAGTGAATAAAAATTTATTAGCACATGTATGTGACGAGTATGGTGGCAAACCAAACATATGTGTAAAATCATGCTCATATGTAGTAAGTTGTAGCTTATTTACCCAGGGTAAAACAATGTCCAGTTCGGCCACTTTATCACAAGTTATGCATATGTGATACACCATAAAAATTTCACTCATGTTATAGTCACCAATCAAGTTAAAAGTGAAAGAAGAAACTCATAATTGCTAGAATTGACATATGAAATTTCAGCAACCTTGTTCATAGCACTTTGCACATTAATTGATTCATTTAACATGATGTAATCCACAATATCATTAGGTGGTATTTTAGTAAGTACTTCCTTATGTGAAATCAAAACCACATGATTAAATTTCGAAATTAGCACATTATCACATGTAGTTGGACTATCTATGCTTGATAACTCACAAGAATCAACTAGCAATTTAGTGGGTTCACATAAATCAATACTTGAGAGGGGTAACACGAAATCAGCACCTTTATCAATAGCATCCTCCTCGGAATTATTAGGTACCAATTCAACTATCTCCAGTGGTGATGGAGGTTCTACTTGTTGTGGCTCCCTTTCTTCAAAAGTAACATGCAAATCACAAGAAATAACACTAGGAACAATGACATGCTCCTCCAATGGTGGTGGTGGTGATGTTACCATGGGCTCCCTTTCTTCAAAAGTCTGCACATGAGAAGAAACAACACTAGGAATAGATATTATTTCATTAGTAGTGGTAATACTTGACTTTTGACTTGATTGAAAAATTCTTCTTCTTAGGTCCATAGAAAACTCTTCGGCCATACTCTTCTCTGCCTTCCTTGCTAGTTGCAATAATTCATCCAAAGTACTATATTCAACACGCCTCACTTGGAGTCTAATTGAAAATAGTAATCCGGAATAAAATCTTTGCATTGTACTTTGTTGATCCTCTACCACCCGAGCTAATTTTAGCAATGATATCATCTCTATGTAATATGCATCCACATATTTTCCTCTTTGTCTTAATTCCTGCAATTTTTTATAGTGCTCCTCATCAACTAACACATCCATAGCTATTAAGCTTTGATGCATGTTATGCATCATTGTTGACATATGGGATACTTGTTCTTGTATGGCTTCAATAGTTGCTTTAGTTCCCTTGTAAACCTGCACATGCTCATCAACACTAGAAACACCCATTATGTTAGTGAAAACAAAAATCAATGGGTTGTGGTGTTCTCTAACAACTCACTCAAAACCAAGCGAAGATGGCTTCACTTATTGTTCCAAAGTGAAAAGGATCAACTTACCACAAGTTCCAATGAAAAGTGTACCAAGTGTGAGAAGAGAATATCCAGGATATGATAGTATCACAAAGACAAACATGGTATATGGTGGAGTTCGGCTTGGGATTCCTAACAACACCAAAAACAAGTCCTATTTGCTGCTTGTGATGATAAAATAACACCTAGGGAAACACACACCAAGTATGGAGACAAATGTGGCAATGCAAATATGTGTAGGAAAATTTGCAATGCACTGGAAAGATACTAGCCAAGCTCAAATAATATTCAGGCACAAGATTGCTCAATGGTGTGTCAGTATAGCAATGATGAAAACAACTCCACAAATATATCAATGTATCTCAAGGCCTTTTTGCTTTTTCTCAATTCTATTTTTCTCTTTTTCTCTTTTCTGTTTTCTCTTTTTTTTATACTTTTTACTGGCCAAATAACAACACAAGGAGCAATACTATCAAGTGATAACACTGCAATGAACAATGTGACACAAATATGTGATATAGAGCAGCCTAAAAACGAGCAAAAGATAGCTATTCTTGATGGGTATGGTACCTACTTATTGTTGTAGAAAGGCTCTGGCTAAGGCTCACAAAGTTCAGACTTGAAACCCTAAAGAAATTGGAAAAGAAAAATAAAACCGAAAACTATCTAGACTAATGGAATTACCCACGGCAGGAACTCTATACCGCGGCAGCGAATCTGCTGTTTTTTGTACCGCGGCAGCGCGCAATGATCAGCTGGTAAGCAAAAACCTAGTGCGCGGGAAGGAAATTGGGGGCGTGGTGTGGTGCGGAATAGCGCACGGCAGCAAATGTGGCCGCGGCAACGATTTGGTTCACTTGGTTGCCGCGGTAGCACGCGGGAGCTGCGGTGGATAAGCGTGATACGGTGGGAGCGCGGGATTTGGTAAGGATGATATGGTGGGATCCGAGTGCGGGTAGGTTACAGTGGCGGCAGCGAATTGGAGAGATCGGGTGCCACGGCAGCGCGCGGTGGTTGCGGTTGGTAAGCAAGATTCGGTAGGTTTTGGGCGTTTGGTAAGCGCGCGATGGGGGAATATGAGTGCGTCAGGGACTCAAACTGAGACTAGGAACATGACAGCGAATTGGAAAGAAATCGTGCCACGGCAGGAGGTTCTAATCCAACTCGACAACAATATTTCCTTCCAACTCAAGCATGTACATTCACCATGGACCCCTATGATATCCTCATCAGCATTGATATTCAATGGGGCGCCCTCCTCATGTTTTCCATCTTCCTAAGTGTGGAATAACAAGCTAGTAATTGTTTTCCACACTTGCATGATTGTTTTCACCATCTTGTACATTTGTTTTCACCATGGTAGTCTTGTTTTCACCATCTTGTAATCTTGTTTTCACCATGGTACAATTGTTTTCACCAATTGTAATTTTCTTTTCCAGCATCTCCATGTTGTTTTCCAGCTCCTCTTGGTTGTTTTCTTCATCCATGTTTGTGTTATCAATAAACCTGATTATACATAAATGCATAGACTTAGGCAGTATAAAATTCTCATTATCACAAACATCATAATCTATAAGGAGTGAATTCACCTGTTGTTCTAGTAGCTTGGTCCTTGACCTTGTCATAGGTCCAAGTCTCACTTCATCTTGTTTAAGTGGCAATGTACTAGGGATGTCCTCATCAACTTCACCTTTATAGGCCGAGGGGAATGCATTATGTATTTAGCTACTACTTGTGGGGTTGCCGGAGTGGCAGAAACCTAAACCCCTGTTAGGAAACCAATGCATGAGGGAGTGAAGGATCCCAGAGTTTAAGGCTATGGTTAGATTTATATTAATTATTTTCTATAGTTCTGGATGCTTGCAAGGAGTATAATCACAAGTATGTATTAGTCCAAGTTAGGGTAGTACATTAGAATAGGTTTACCCACACAACACCTATCAAAACAATAAAGATTAATCAACTGTATGAAGCGAAAGCACATGGCGAAAGTCCCGTGTGTCCTCAAGAACGTTTGGTCATCATAAGTAAACTAACCGGCTTGTCCTTTGCTCTAGAAAGGATTGGGCCACTTGCTGCAATTATTATTACTATCTTTTATGTACTTGTACTTTATTTATCTGCTATATGAAAAAACCCTGAAAACCTGTCTGCTAGTATTTACAGTGAATTCTTCATCCAAATTTCTTGTCAACAACTTCTGCTCCTCGTTGTGATCGACACTCTTATTTATCGAAAGTACTACGATACGCCCCCTATAATTGTGGGTCATCAGTGATGCCACCTCCCGGAATGAGATGCCCTACGACACCTGAAATGTTGCCGGCTACCTTGGCTTTATCCATGATAGCCGCAAGGGCATCTACCGCAAGGTAAAAAAGGATAGGGGAGATAGGGTCCCCCTCCCTCACCCACACGACGATCTAAAATAGGGACCAATGTCCATTTATGTTAATCGCGGTATTGCCACTCATGAGGAGTTGCATAACCCACGATATGAACCGGTCGTCAAAACCCCGCCGTTGCATGAACTAGCGGAATCCTCAGAGGAATCCTCCCCCATCGAGGATGATAATCACCAATTAATTTCGGTCAATTTTTTTAAGGCGACTATTAGCCGCCCGTCGATTGTAGAATAGGATTGCTACAACCGCCTTCCACACCATCCGGTCGATTCAAGTAGGATCGCTCTGGCGCGCCCGATCTGTGTAACAAAAATTCACGTGATGCACTTTTTTTCTTGTACATGTAAGATCTCATGTAGAAAAAAATTATTTCAGATAATGCATCCGATCAATGTAAAAAACATTTCATGGGTAGCAATTTTTCAACGTGTATGTAACATCCATGTAGCAAAAAAAATCCAGTGTCCGATCAAATGTAGAAAAATAAATTTAACAAAATATTTGTGTGGGTATGTAGCACATGTAGCGATTTCCGAATGTGTCAAAAATATTGCACAGTGTAGAAAAATAACGTTGTAGAATTTTGAACACATATGTAACGTATCCCCATTGGACGCACAAGTGTTGAAAACCCATAGCACTTGTCTATGCAACAAAGACGATAAACACACGTAGCAAATATCAACACGGAATGAAACATTAGCAAAATCACAGACCTTAAACATCACGATTTTGTCATCTCCAAGCTCGTTGGCATGAAATCGGCCTCGTCAGAACATCGTCGCCACCGGGTCTGATGACCTTCGACGCATTCCATAAGTCCATTACCCTTCCCTTCCCTGAATTTGGAGCACACAAACAACTCGGGATTTGAGCTCCCTCCATTTTATCCATGGCGTGAGCGCTCGGCTAATCAGCCCTCGAGGATGCATGATGGGGGCTGCCGCTGGCAGCAGCACAGAGGAGGAGGGCCTGAGGAGCTCGCCGATGTCTTCTCCGGCCAGCGATGTGTGGGGATGCGGCCATGGATGCGTGGGGATGTGCCATCCATGGCTTTCCACGACGAGCTCACGACCGGATATCAGGCTGGCGGCGCACCAGGAGGTCCCTATCCATGGCGTCATAGAGGAGGCCGGGGGAGCTACGTGGTGCACTGTCACACCCCAGATTTGGGACACTTGTATCACATGAGGAAGCCATTTTTGGCGAGCCAACAAAAACTTTTCAATGCCCTTGTGTAATCCAATATTATGTAATGAACCATGGTTATCTATGTAATGCAAGCAAACTTTGATTCAAAAATCATTCACCTTGTTTCCTGATGTTTTCTATTTATTTCTGTGAGGGTTTCCACATGGTGTTTCCAATATTGTTCATCAAAATTCTTGTGGCAATATTGTTTGCAACTTTTTAATAATATTTGGTTTGTTTAGAACCAAGAAAACCAGTTGGCAAAAGATTAATCCAATGTTTTCCTTAAGGTTTTCTATAGAAACTCAATTCTGACAA